>MCFE01000691.1:0-44566 GCA_002104905.1 Basidiobolus meristosporus CBS 931.73
TGTGGTGGTCAGATAAGGAGATATTGACCATATATGGTCACTAAATTAGCGGATTTCGTCGTTTTGGCCGATGCTCAGTATTGGAGCATGGTGTGAATGGCCCTACTGGTACTTGCTGAATCCCAAATGAAACGAATGTAGCATCATATGGCAGCTTGTGGATGACGGAATCCCTTTAGACCATTGTCATGCTGACGGATCTATAAATAATCGTCATACATGCTGCTGCATCTATTGATTACTCGGTTAATGCTGTGGGAATGTGGTGATCCAATGTTGAACTTTCTAGGGTTTATTGAGTCGATGCGAATACAGCTGAGCTTCGGTGCAGTTCCTCACTCCTTGGGAAGATTCTCCTTGCGCATGTAGATGTCTCTAAATGGGTCTTGGTTGAAGTAGTAGGCCACCTCCTCAATCTGCTCCACCTCTAGATCGCGCACTGGCACACTTGTGTCCCAGGTCAGTTTCGACAGGTGATGGTCTAACCCGGGGCTGAGGGATCTAAGCCAGAGCTGAGTGGGTGGGTGGCTAATGAACCTGGTTGTTTGTTCCACTTACTTGACAGCTTTGTTGATTGGGGCGGTTTTCTTGTTGAAGAGAGTGCGTATTACAAACTGGAACACATGCTGCGGCACTAGAGGGAAGCCATCAGCTGACCATACGACGGAACAGTCGCCATCAATCGCCATCAATCGCCCTCACGTACCTTTGGACTCCAGCAGCTTGGGAGTGAACATCAGGACCTGGTAGTTATCCTGGAGGGTAGTTGGTGTTTAGTAAAGCCAACGGACCATCCCAGGGGAAGCATACGGTTACCTGTGGGTACATGCCCTCCTCCGGGATCTCCTCGATCAATTCGATGTCACTGTAGGCTTGGGCGATGACCGATGTGGAAGTGCGGTAGCGGGACTTGATGGGGGCCAGGAATTTCTAGGAAAACCTTTAGCACAGGAAGCAGGCACGAGACGATCAACAACCGTGGTTACTTTGCCAAAGTCGACGGGACAGATGGTGCATATCCGGACGCGACCGAATTTCTGGAAATCCAAGGACTCGCCGATGTCGTTGATGGCATAGTTGATATACATCCGGTGGGCGTCCGTCTTGTACACCGTAACCACCACCAGCAGATCCTCGTTCACTAGGGGGATTCGGCATGTTAGTCCAGGTGCGATGCGCGCGTATCAGGCGGGGCTGGGGTTACCGTGGGTTTTTTCTCTGATAGGCAGGCTGCCGAGGTACTCGTCTTGGAGGAGCTTCTGGGTGGTTCTGTACGCATAGGGATCCGCGCGGAAGGGTACAACGCGGGGATCCGCCTCGCTGAGTTTCTTGGCGGGCAAACCGCGAATCAGAACAACCTTCAATAAATCTCACGTTGCAAAAAGTATCCGTACTGTTAATTCGTCGTAGAGTGGAACGCGGGGCTCTACGCAGATGATTTTTTTGGGCTCGCATTGTAGAAAGCTTCGGGTGTGCAGTCCAATGCCTATGGCAATACGGAGCCATTAGTGTCCGGCGCGGCAAACAAATATGAGAAACCGCCTCTATACCTGGCAGACAATCCAAGATCACTTTGTCCCGAATGACATTTCGGCCAATTTTCTCGGCTATTTGATCTGTAGGAATGGGGTTAGTGTCCAGCGCAACGGCACCTCTCCCGGGACAGAGCTTACCGGCGAACTTCTGCTTCGCAATCCAATGGGCCCGATGCTTGGGCACTTGTTTCCAGCTCGAGAGAGGGAAAATAGGCGGTAGCGCTTTGGGAAGAGGCATTTTGCACAGTTAGCCAGCTGTAAAACGAGATTTCGGAAAATCAAACCAATCCTGCATAAAAGACCATCTAATTTGCGAACAATGGGGGAAGAAAAGATCACAATCCCTCCGCCCTAACCCGTGACTGGAAAATTTTGCCCAAGGCCGAAATTCGATATTAAGCAGGTGAATGCGGTAGCAGTCCGGGAGAGATGTGGATTTTTCAGTTACTAGCTGGGGAAACAAAGTTGGCCCCAAACTATTAATTTTGACCAGGGGCTCCACCCCACGAAAATATCATTTCGTTTTGGTCAAAATATTCCCCTCGGTTATTACTAGTGTCTGAGTGAATAACCACGAAACGCTTTCTAACCAAATGTTGCGTCAAATTTCACACTCTGGGAACCTCCGTAAAGCTCCCACTTTACTTCGCAACGTTCGAGGTACGTAAATCCTCCCCGCCTCCTTTCCTTTCTTTCCTGAGGGCTGGCTCTCTGGCCGGGTTTCCCCGACCACCAGCCTCTTAGCCCCCTGGCTGTTTCCTCGGCTTACTGACCTTCGTTTCTAGCCTCCCGTTGTTTCAGCGTCACCGCCGCGCGCAAGGAAGAGATCGAGATTTTCATCGATGACAAGCCAGTGAAAATCGAGCAAGGCGCGGCACTCATCCAAGCCTGCGAAAAGGCTGGTGTAGATATTCCCCGGTTTTGTTACCACGAGCGTTTGTCTGTGGCCGGTAACTGCAGAATGTGCCTTGTGGAGGTCGAGAGATCTCCCAAGCCAGTGGCTTCCTGTGCCATGCCCGCAATGCCCGGTATGAAGATTCGCACCAACTCCCCCTTAGTGAAGAAGGCTCGTGAGGGTGTGATGGAGTTTTTGTTGGCCAACCATCCTCTTGATTGCCCCATCTGTGACCAGGGTGGTGAATGCGATCTTCAGGACCAATCGATTCGTTACGGCTCGGACCGCAGCCGTTTCTCCGAGGTGGTCGGTAAGCGTGCTGTCGAGGACAAGAACCTTGGCCCCCTCGTCAAGACCTCCATGAACCGTTGCATTCAGTGTACTCGTTGCGTTCGATTCGCCAACGAGGTTGCCGGCGTTCCCGAGCTTGGTACCTCCGGCAGAGGTAACGACATGCAAATCGGCACCTACGTCGAAAAGGCCCTCAACTCGGAGATGTCTGGCAACTTGGTTGACCTGTGCCCAGTTGGTGCCTTGACCTCCAAGCCCTATGCTTTCACATCCCGTCCCTGGGAGCTGAAGAAGACCGAGTCCATCGATGTTCTTGACGCCATTGGCAGCAACATCCGCATCGACTCCCGTGGTGTCGAAGTCATGAGAGTCCTGCCTCGTTTGAACGAGGAGGTCAACGAAGAGTGGATCTCGGATAAGACTCGTTTCGCATGCGACGGTCTCAAGAGACAGCGTCTTACCACTCCCTTGATCCGCCAAGGAAACACCTTCGTTGCCGCCACCTGGGCCGAGGCGCTCGGTGAAGTTGCCGAGAGATTGAGACAGGTCAAGCCTGCTGAGATGAAGGCCGTCGCTGGACAATTGGCTGATGCCGAAAGTATGGTGGCCTTAAAGGACTTGTTCAATCGCTTGGGCTCGGAGAACCTCACCGTCGACAGCCCATTGACTGGACACTCTCCCGTTCACGGAGTCGACGTCCGCTCCAACTACCTGTTCAACTCCACCCTCGCTGGGGTTGACGAGGCCGATGTGGTCCTTCTCGTTGGCACCAACCCTCGCCACGAGGCACCCATCCTCAACACTCGTCTCAGAAGAAACTACCTCCACAACGGCCTTGACATCGGAGTTGTCGGGGAGTCTTCGGATTTGACATACGATTATGAACACCTCGGCGACAACGCCGCCGCCATCGAGAAGTTGCTTTCCGGGGAGCATCCATTTGCCAAGCGCCTCGCCGAAGCCAAGAAGCCCATGATCATTGTTGGCAGCGGGATCTCGGAGCATGAGGATGGCTCCTATGTATTCAAATCCCTCTCCGAGTTCCTCCAGAAGCACGAGTCCAAGTTCTTCCAAGAGGGCTGGAACGGCTACAACGTTTTGCAGCGCGCCGCCAGCACCGCGGGTGCCTTCGATATCGGCTTTGTTCCTCAGGCCGAATCCACTGAGGCCAAGTTCGTCTATCTCCTAGGCGCTGATGAGATCCAGTCCTCTGACATCCCCAAGGACTCTTTCGTTGTCTACCAAGGCCACCACGGTGACGTCGGCGCCAACTTCGCCGATGTCATTCTTCCAGGTGCCGCCTACACCGAGAAGAGCGCCACCTACATCAACACCGAAGGCAGAGCTCAACTCACCAGAGCCGCCGTCTCCCCACCATCCGGTGCCCGTGAGGATTGGAAGATCATCCGTGCGCTCTCGGAGGTTGCCGGCGCTACCCTTGCCTATGACGATGTCACCACTCTTCGCGAGCGCATGAGCGACATCGCCCCCCACCTGGTCCGCTACGAATCGGTCGAGGCCACATCCCAAGCCAACTTGGGTCTCGGCCAGCTCTCCAAATTGCAAGGGTCCCCCAAGGGAAGTCCATTCCCCGCCGTCATCCAAGACTTCTATATGACCGATGTTATCAGCAGAGCCTCCTCCACCATGGCCAAATGTTCCGCAGCATTTTCTCGTAGCTCCACCAAGGAACCTTTAAAGATCGCCCATGCTTAAGCATCTGTCTAACCCCCACCCATTGACTCTCCCCCAACACATGTCACGCTAGTTTAACTTCACCGCATCAATTCTCTGTAGAAGAAACACCCACACTATATAAAATACCGACAAAGTCCATTAAATCACAAGCTTTATTATTCAGCAGGGATTCTAGTTATTCGGCACCATCAGAAGGGATTCTAGAATGGAGGCGGGGTCATTGCTGCCCCTTGGAGAACTGGATCACCGCATACTTGCCGGAGACCATCCAATCGGCGTCGACCTGCTCCAGTTCCTCCGCTTGGCCCTCCTTCAGGCCAACAATCACGTCGCTCTTGTTCGTTCTCAATGCGCACAAGGCAGGGAAACCCTGCTCGGTGGCGAGTGGCCCGATGGCGGTGGTGAACGGAGTGACCGTGGGCCACGCGCAGTCATACACAAGCTTGCGGTAGTTCAGGTCGCCTTTGAATAGCAGCAGGGATGACCGGCAAAGGCCCTCATAGAGGTCGGGTGCTTGGGATCGGATGTGGTAGAAGGCGTAGGGGGAGGTCCAGAACTTATGGCTCTGTAGCTCCCAGACCCCGGACTTGAGGTATTCGGCCCAGCGCTGCGCCAGGTCATGCAGCCTTGCGTCTTGTGCCTCGCCGAACCCGGCAAGACAGGTTTGGATGGTCCACATGAAATCCACTTCGGTGGTGTCCGAGACAAACCATGGATCGGCTTTGCAGTGGAAGTGGATTTTGGAGGCGTACTGCTTGTGGATAAGCCAGTCGGCTAAGATCAGATCGCCAAACAACTCGAACCCTTCAATGGTAAAACTGGTTAGCCCGCTGACAGAGGGGACGGTCTGAATGGAGTCCTCTACAAACCAGCATTGTCCAGAACAAAATCGATCCTTGCGTTCTTCAACGTCTCCACCTTCTTCCACATGGGCTCGAGGTCGTTAGCGAGGATGTACTTCTCGGCATCCTCCTTTCCTTTCTGCAGCTTCTCTATATCCTCAGCCTTCAGGTTGACCAGCAGCGACAGGTCGGTCTGGTTTCCCCACAGCGAGATCAAGGCCAGTTCGTAGAAGGTCTCCTGTACGGCTGAACCGGGAACCTTGAAGAGCGAGTCGGCTCTTTTGGCTAGCTCGAGGACTGCTGTGCGAGAGGCCATAAAGGTGGCTTCCTTTTGCCGGGTAAATGGATCATAGCTCTTCCAGTGCTTGGACAGGCGAAAGATCTCGCGGATGCGACGGTAAAGATAGCACTCGGAAAACAGCCAGGTGGCCTTGAACCAGGTCTGACCGTCGAAATGGGTATGCAGGCAATCGTTCCAGAGGGAAACGTCGGTGTCACCATCCTCCTTGATGTCTCTATCAAAGGAAACGGGTCAGAAACAGAGTGGAGGCCGGCCCTCACACGCACAGGCCTACCTTAGCTGACGGTCTCTTTGGAGTTCGTAACGTAGTTCGCCGATATCTGAGATGATGGCTTTCGCCTCAGTCTTCTTCTCGACATTCTCCGCCTCATCCGGCAGTGCGTTGTAGGAACGATACAAGTCGTCAACGATCTTGGTCACAATCACCGGGAGTCTGTCCTTGATGGTTGTGTAGGCAAAGGTGCCCAGAGCCACCCCAGAAAGTGGCTTGCAAGGTGGATTGGCTGGGCTGGTGGACATTTCGAAGGCAAGCCGGTGTTCGATGATATGCCGCAACTAATATCTGCTGATCGTATCCTGCTGATCGTATCACCCCAACAAAAGGCCAGGGCTTAATCGATGAATCTCGATCAATCCTTTGCGATCAACCAGTTGCATGCCCAGTGATATGACGTTGATTTACCAAATGCCCTCGCACTGCCATGACCAGACGTAATTGGTTTGGCCATGTTCAACAGCTCACCCACCACTCGGACAGCATTTGGCTCGAATCCAGCGGCTGTGGTAAACCAATGTCGATTGACGGGCATGTGACCAGATTCGCAACCACTGCTGAAGACACTAGGATATAATGTCTAGCCTTCTGATTTAGTAGTCACTGGAGATTCGTATACAATATTGACAGGAAATTTTATTTCGTGATTTCATTGCCGATTTCATTACCGGGTTTTCAGAAGCGTCAGCATTCTCCTCTCCTCTCCTCTCCTCTCCTCTCTTAATTCTACCGTCCTCCTCGTTGAGGCACTTTGTATGCTCTGTCACACAAGTAGCCAACCCAAGTAAGGCCCATTTCCGCTCCCTGATCTGCCGCTCTCACCATTCTTTTGTGTGCATCCCGAGTCTCCTTCAATACTAACCCTCCTCAATACAGCAGCTCCACACACCCACGCACACGTACACGCACACACACACGCACACGCACTCCTAGTAGCTTGTCTTCCGCTCCATGGGAAACAATTCCTCCAAAAAATCCAAGGGTACCTCCGACAACGAGGCTCCAGTTGGAAGGTCGCGAAGGGGCTCCATCCCCTTTATCGACAACTTCAAAAGCAACGGGGATTCCGAAGCGAATGCCAACACCCTCGAATCGATCCTTGTGCGGCGCAGAAGTTCCGTCGGCAGCAACGAGCTCGGGGTGGACGCGCCCACCACGCCCACCAGAAACTCCTTCATCTCACTATCACGACGCGGAAGCTCCGACAGACGCCGGTCCCTGAATGTGGACGATATGATCAGTCGATTACTGGAGTCCGGCTATTCCGGAACTGTCCCCAAAATCCCGTGTTTAAAGGAGACCGAGATCATGGCGGTTTGCGAGGCAGCCCGGGAGATATTCCTGTCGCAGCCAACGCTAGTCGAGATCTCGTCCCCGGTGAAGATCGCCGGAGACATCCACGGGCAGTTCACGGACCTCCTGCGCCTCTTCGACATGTGCGGCTTCCCGCCCACCGCCAACTTCCTCTTCCTTGGGGACTATGTGGATCGAGGGCGCCAGAGTCTCGAGACGATTCTGCTCCTGCTGTGCTACAAAATCAAATACCCCGAGAATTTCTTTCTGCTCAGAGGCAACCACGAATGCGCCAATGTCACTCGAGGTATGATTGTTCACACATGGGGTGCGTCCTTCTTGTGTTAAGTGTATTTTCTGTAGTGTACGGCTTCTTTGACGAATGCAAACGGAGATGTAGCATCAAGATCTGGAAGACCTTCATCAATGTGTTCGACACCCTGCCCATAGCCGCCCTCGTTGCTGGCAAGATCTTCTGTGTCCACGGGGGGCTTTCGCCGCATCTTCATCATATGGACGACATCCGGAAGATCGAGCGTCCGACCGATGTCCCGGACGAAGGCCTGCTGATAGATCTGCTTTGGAGCGATCCCAGTGAGACGGTTGCCGACTGGGAGGACAACGAGCGAGGCGTGTCCTACTGTTTCGGGAAAACGATTGTAAACGAGTTCCTTGCCACGCACGAACTGGACCTCGTATGCCGGGCCCACATGGTGGTGGAGGATGGCTACGAATTCTTCAACGGCCGCACACTAGTGACGGTGTTTTCCGCGCCCAATTACTGCGGAGAATTCGACAACTACGGAGCGGTGATGAGCGTGAATGAGGACCTGCTGTGTAGCTTCGAGTTGCTGAAGCCTGTAGATACGCCCAAACTCCGCCCGGGAAGCCTGCAAGGGGCCCCCTCGTCCCCGCCAGCTCAAGACGCGAAAGCGTCTTCGTTGTAGAGCAGCCAAAATAGAGATTGTCACATATACGTAGATTTCGATATGTTTCCCCCTTTTTGTACACTCCACTCCACCCCTATAGTTCTACTCTGTTTTTCTCCATATTCTCCTCAATATCCACCACTCACACGCTTTAACTAAAAGAATGCTTTATTGAACCTAAAGAACCCGCACACAGATGGTTCATTGGTGCGCACTCAACATGCGCGCACAATCGAAGTCCCATTTGGCTCGCCATTGATTGGCCTTGCACTGCTCCTTAGTCCACGGGTAACCGTAGGTGATTGGGCTGAATATCAGGTAAACGTAGAGCACGGTGAGCATCATGGTGAGCACGAGCATGGTTCGTGCTCTGAAGTGCAGGGGGCGAATCAGGTGGTCCAGAGTTGTGCACGTCAGCAGGATTGCGAAATACAACGCCGGTAGATAATGATGAAGGAAAAGCTGACGTGACATCAGGAAGAATGGGAGGAAGTGCAGGGCCCAGCCCACGAAGTAGAGCCCCACCGAGGATAACCAACGATGTAGCGTGTCTAGGTTGGGGGTTAGTGAGAGTCGTGTTGCACTCCGGTTCAATTACCACTTACCATCTTGGTAGCCACGCTGGCGACGAAGCACCAGGATCCCTCCGAAGAAGCCGCTGAGTCCCAGACACAGGGTGGTGATCCACCAAACGACTGGGTTGCCCAGGAGATAGACTTGTGAATGCTCCTTTCCCCAGAAACTTATCCCTCGCCTCAGCAAGGGCCAATCAGCAGGCCGAGAGCCATATGGATGATACGACGCCAGCCCGGCATTGATCTTCCACATGGTCCGGTGGAGCTCGGTGAACTTTTGCAGGAAGCTCTGGTGCGGGTAGTTCGCTTTGGCGGAGTCTTCGGGCAGACGTGCGTCGGTGACCGTGTCGACCATCCACAGAGTCTTGGCTGGTTTGGCCTGTCTCATGCAGGCGACCTCCAGCTGGTCGAATCCCCATTTGGGCAGCTTTTTCTCGCTGGAGTAGAGATCACAGCTCATCCGGGTGTGGACCAGCTTGAATTTGCTGTGGAACGCCATGAGCCGGTCTGCGGACTCCGGGACGTCCCTGTCATGGTCGTATATGACCACCTTCCAGAGATCATTGTCGTCTCCCCACTCGTAGCCGCTGACCTCGAAATGGATCTTGCTATTGCTGACCGGGGCTTTAACGCTGTGGCTGTGCAAGCGTTTGTTGGTGACCGAGTGCAGCAGACGTACTACGTCCCCGTTTTTCACCCACTCGAGGCCGGTTTGAGTGGTGTTCGTCTTGGCCTTGGTGATGACCCAGTCGTTGTGATAGTCTCGATGGGAATACAATGTGACCTGTTGCTGCCGACTTCCCGATGGGTAGAAGTGTGGGTGGGAATGAAGATACCCGCTATTCGTGGCCACATGACGGATCTTGAGCTTGGCTCCGTAGGCGATGTCCCGCAAGGTGTCAGGAATGCTCCCACCCTGGAGCGAGCTACGGAACTGCGGCGACATGAAGCCGTTGCCAGTCCCACTCTTGGCCAGCCACATGAGATGCACCTGAAACAAAGACATGTAAATCGCGCCAGGCAGGAGAATCAGACACACACCTCGGGCCAGGAGCTCTCTCGCGAAGCGACTGGGGGTGATCGAGAGGTCTCCGATCAGATCCCACAGTTGGGCTAGGGTCGAGACTCCTATGGTGGCGTAGAGGAAAAGACCGACCCATTTGACACTGCCGGTCAGCCCGAGCGAGACCCCGGTGGCAGTTAACCAGAACCACCACTTCGCAGTGAACGGGGTGGTGAGTTGGTTCTGAAAATGAACCCACGCGAGTATAGTGAGCGCGGTGAAGAACACCAGGGGAGAGTCTAGGAGTATGTGGCGGAACTGGGCAGTGTACGAGTTCTCAAAGGTGACTACGAAGGCGCCCAGTGATGCAGCCAGGTGGGAGCAGTGGGCACCGCGTAACGTAAAGTAAGCAATGGGAACAAGTAGCCAGCCTAGCACGGCAGGGAGCAGGCGCATGGCAACATAGGGCACGTTCGGCTCGACGTAATCCAAGCCAATCTTCTCGAACATGAAGCTACCGTCGAAGCCTGTGACATAGCCGACGGCCGCAATCATCATCTTCGCCAGCGGCGGATGAACATCCATGAAAAACTCGCGTTTGATGTACTTGCTAGCGAACCCGCCGAAATGGACCTCGTCAAACACCACAGAACTGGGCTCCGATATCCGGTAGAATCGCACCAGCGCAGCGATCAAGGTGATGGCCGAAACCACCGCCAGGTGGGATGGGCGAACGGTGGCCGGAGCGGACGCTTCGAACCCCTTCAACTTCCCATTGTTGTCAAGCTCGACCGCCCCGTGAAAGTCCACCCCCTTGTCAAGATTCTTGCGTTTACGCACCGAGGGTACAATTGCCACCATCCGAAGAGGAAAAGTATGGCGGAAAAATAAAGCAGCTGGACTGGAAAGTGGCGTATATTTATTCGGATTCAATCATATAAACATTGACGTGCACCATTGACAACAACTTCTTATTTTTATGACTGTTGATGCCTAGTGCCTGCCAATCGTTGCGAGATGCTATGACAACGGTCAAGCTAAAATTAGCCAGAAGAGGATGCTTTTAATTTTGTATAGAGACTGTATATTAAATTGTACTGCTCCCTGAGGATTACGTGATGGGAGGAAGAAAGGTATATGTGAGCGTGATAGCAAGACGGCATTATTCCCGCCGCGCGCTAAAGCTCAGCCCATTCCCCTGGGCTCGGAAATAGCGATACCCAATGAACACCCCGGCCAACACCGCCGTGGCCACCGCGGTCAGGGTTACATAGCGACGGGTGTTGGAGGATTTGGGGCTTTCGTGGGGGTTCCCGGGGACAGCCACAGATCTACAGGGAGAGAGGAGGTTAATTCGCAGACATCCCTGAGCCAGCCGCGACATGCACTTACGGATTGAGTGCAACTCCAGTGAGTATGCTAAATACATCGGCAATTTGTTTCTGTTTGACTGACACGTTGATTGGGACCGCTAGGCCAAGAGAGCGGGCGTACACGTCTGGTTGCACGGAGTACCGCTGAGCTGAGGGTTAGCACACACTGTCCCATTGCTGGCTCAAATCAATGGCTCTTACTTGTTGGACAAGGTCAAGGTCACTCTTGGTCGCCACAAATACATGTGGGATGTGATCCAAGTTGTATTGTTTCTAGGGAGATGGTCCGATGCGTTAGCAAACAATGTGCGTACAAGTCGAGAAGAAAGCGGCGTACTCTCAAGTTGGCGATGTAGGAGAAGGAATTAGGATCGCTAGAGTCGTACACCAAGCAGAGTAAATCGCAGAGTTCCAGCTTCTTCTTGTTCTGGAATACCTCGGCCTCGTAGTTAGACCCAAACTCTTCCATCTAAATAACAAGACTGTCAGTTGTCTGGTTGTTACCAGGTTCGACGGTTATAGCTGCCTACCACAAGGTACTTCTCGGCTCCCTTGATTTCCACCGAATTAACCACGCAGAAAGGCTTGGTAGTAGGCACGTAACCTTCGGTAAATGGCTTGTTGACGAATCCTTTCAAGAGGGAAGTCTGCATTCACGTGGAGCTGGTCAGTGTCTGCGTACACCCCTAACCAAGTATCGGCTGCTTTACCTTTCCGGACCCGGCGGCACCGATCACGTAAGCCAAAAAGACACTGCGCTGGATTTTGCCCCGCTTCTTGTCCATCTTCCGTTTGACCACCTTCAGGCAGGTCCGAGCATCTCCTTCAAAGCCAAGGTATGCCATGTACTCCAGGGTGGTCTTGTAGTCCAAAAGAGTGGTCATGCTATGGAGAATTACTAGGGTGCTGCGAGCGATGACTAACAAAACGAGCTGTACCTCCACTGGGCCAAGAATCCTTGCAGGGTCACCGCGCCCATCTCGTTGGTGATGGTGGTGTGGGGGAAGCCATGGCGGGTCCAGGGGTTTTCTGGAGTGGTGCTGAATAGTCTCTCCAGCTCGTCTGTCTTGAGGGCGCCGTCTTTGTCCTGGTCAGGCACAACGGTTGGCATCTAAACTGCCCAGTCAACAAAGGGAAGGGCGCACTTACCTTATCGAACACTTGGAAAAGCTCAGTAAAGAACTGGTAGCCGCTGGGGCTCAACTCGACAGTACAATCCGGCTCCACTTCAAATCTACGCGAACGGTCAGGGATTAACGCAAAACAGATACGGATTGGACACCTACGGTGGCAGCAGGAAGTCTTCCCGGAGAGTCAAGTCATCACCGTAACCAAACTTTCTCAGAACGGTCCAGGTGGTTTCCAGACGACCTCGTTGAATAAACAGTGTGTGAAGGAACAAGAAGCCTAGGAATAGAGGCTCATCAGGGGGCAGACAAATCACAACAATCCAGCAATCTCGAGTTACCGATCTCGGTCAGCCCTTTCTCACAAACACCGCTTGGTTCGTTTTCACTAACCACTTCCTTGACGCCCTCCAGCTCCTGTTGTTGCAGGGGAGCGTTGAAGCATTTGCGCTGCGCACCGCCAACCCCGGTTAGAACCTGACCATGCGCCAAAAGATCGTTATGAATGTCCAACCTGGAAGTCATTCAGCTCGTCATCGTCCAAAACGTCGTCTTTGTCGGTATCGCAGAGCTTGAAAATTCTCTTCAATGCTTCGATACATGCAGGCTTGAGAACCTGGAGGGACGTGGATGGTTAGCATTCGATTCGACCCACTAGTGGAGGTTACTTACGTGCTCTCGGGAGTCGTACAATGGGGCGGTTGGGTGGAGCACAGCTTTCTGTGCAAAGTAAAAGACTTCGGAGACATTCAGAGGGGTTTTGGCCGAACACTCAACGCATGTCTCCACTTCCTACGATTCCATCAGATGTCTGCATCGCCTGCTACTCACGAATGCAATCATTTACCTTGAACTCGTTCATAATAGGAATGATCTCCTCCTCCAGGGCTTGATTCGTAACATCGTCCCGCATGTCAATCTTGTTCCCAACAAGAACCACAGGGACCTAGCAAACAGTCCAATTAATATAAACCCAGTAAAGAGACTACTTCAGCTCGCTCGGTACATTGACACCCAAGGATCGAATGTAAGGTAGCCAGAAATTGGGGATTCGATTGAAGGTGGTGGTATCATCAATTGCATACACAATGCAGATGACGTGAGCTTTCCTGATTTCGTTTTCAAGTTGCTCTCTATTCTCAAGTCGGGCTAGGTTGATGAACCGAAGAAAGGTTAATGGGAGACGGGGAGGGAGTCAGCGCAGACGCCAGCGACTTACACGAGGAATCAACAATATGTGTGGTAACATTTTCAGGAGTGATCTCCGGAGGGATAGTTACAGCGGGCACCACATGCTGAATCTGAATAGACGTATTAGTAAGACAGTCCAAAGGGCAGAGTGCTATTTTGCAGCCTCACGTTGGGAACGTATGTTTCTTTGATGAGGGAGGTAATAAGTGTACTCTTTCCAACACCCTCTACCGGAAGAACAGAGTGATAAATAGAATGCACGCCGAATGAGGACACCACGGCCACCTACCATCACCCACAAGCAATACTCTAACGTCACGTCTCATGTGTTTATCCAGCGAAGTACAGACAGAGGAGGGAAATATGTCTACAGGTCAGGAAGCGGCTTTATCAAATAAAGATAAAATCGTTTCGGGCTTATTTAATGCTGGATTTGGTGTTAAATCAAGCAGGCAATTTGATTAGCACCTGCCAGACCATTTGCCCCAAACGCAATGCCCATTCCCAGCGCACAATCAAGTCTAGATCAGAGTGACGCGTTGGGTCTGATTGCTGCCAGCACCGGTCGAGAATGGGGGGAGATTGATCTACACTGGTGAATATTCCATATTTCAGATGAGCAGGAACCCTTGAGCCCAAGCACTTTATTTTTGAACTATGACTATTGACCAAGTCCCCGTTCTCCCACCAGCCCAGCCCGCACCCATGTCCCTTCCAGAACTATCCAAACTCTCTCTCGAGCAAACAAGCGAATCACACCCTGTCTCCGAACCAGATCCACACGGAGGGGACCAACCTCAGTCCCGAGCAGACCCAAGCCCCCAAGAGGAGGACGACATGGTCACAGTGTTCACCGATCCGGCCAACTTCAACGTCAAGCATCCTTTAAATAGCTCTTGGATACTCTGGTACGACAATCCTGGGAAAAAGACCAACCAGCACAGTTGGTCCCAAAACTTGAAGCAGATCATTTGCTTCGACACAGTCGAGGATTTCTGGGGGTAATGTTCTTAGCCACCCACGCTGCTCAGCGTTGACAACTAAACCGAACCCATTTCCTTTCTCTACGCGCAGAATATGGAACAATCTGATTCCGATCAGCGACCTGAGCGCCGGCTCGAATTACCACTTCTTCAAAGAAGGGATCAAACCCATGTGGGAAGACCCAGCCAACGACAAGGGAGGAAAGTGGGTTATTCAGCTACCGAGGAAGACAGGGGAGCAAATCAATCAGCTCTGGCTTTACACGGTATGTTCGGTGTGTTGTTGCCCAGTGGGCTAGGGGTATTGATTCCGGTCTGTGCAGGTTCTCTCATGTATAGGCGAATCCTTTGCCTACGAGGATGAGATCTGTGGCTGTGTTGCGTCCATCCGTAAAGGCTTCTACCGGCTGGCTCTGTGGACTCGGTCTTCTGATGACCAGGAGATATGTCTATCTATTGGGTATGTACTTTGCTCACAGTATCGCTCAGAGCCACTCAACGAACAAGCCGTTTTACTCTCTGTAGGACACATCTGAAGGAGACATTGTCCCTTGGGCCCAACCAAAGCCTAGGCTTCCAGGCACACTCCGATGCATCCAGAAGTGGCTCGTTCAAGAAAGACCGCTTTGTTGTTTAACCACAATCCCCTAGTCAGATAAACCATCAACAAACCCCATTCAATGAAAATGTAGATGTAAATGAATGCCATTTCAATGTTTAGTTTAAGGTGGCGACATGGAGCAATTAGTTGGATTACAATTTATACAGCATTTTACGATTGTCCAACGGATGGAAGCAAATCAATAGCCACGGCCTCCATATTCTGAAATATACTGACCATTTCCTGCTTGTCCGGAGGTTGCGGTGTTGCTTGGGTGTTGCTTGGGGTGTTGCTTGGGTATTCATTGTATCTCTGAGGGGGATAATAACTGTTGCCTGGCTGAGAGTAGGGAGGATACGCTGCGGAGGCGGCTTGTTGGCCGTAGGCCTCCCCGCCGCTTGAAATTGACTGGCTGCGCTGTTGGTGAGGCCTGTAAGGATCCATAGAGCCTTCGGGTGGGTAGACGGAGCCTGGTCTGGTCTGTGCTGCGGTGCTTCCGTATGAATAGCTGTTGCTTCGGCTGAGAGATGGGTTGTACATCGGCTGGGGCGGGTACTGTCCATACGCCGAGTCTCGAGAGAGATTGGCAGGTAAATAGGGATTAGCTTGATGTCGGGCTAGGATGCTGATAAATAACTCAGTCGAGCAAAGCAGATTTGGATATGAACCAATACTCACTGTTGCCGTATCTAGCTACTGACGACTCCATCAAATTGTTGTAGGTCGACCGAGCTTCGTGAAACTTCTCGTTCAGCCCAATCAAATCATCTAGAACCTTTGGCTCAGTAACTGCAAACCAGCTGGTGATCAATGCCCCCCACTAACCTTTCTTACGGCCATAAGACCCGATCAACTTGACCAACTTTGGGCGCAGGGAGAGGGAAATGTTGTAAAGTGTCTGTGATGGACCAAGGGTTACCAACCACCATCCATGGTGTACGCACGGGCACGCTTGTTTACCTGAAGCTCTTCGTTCTCCGTCAAGTGGTCCCTGTGAGGGTCGATTTTACCGAGCACCTGGAGCAACCTATCAACGTTATGCGCCTCAGCCATGACCTCTTCCTCATCCTCCTGGTGGGGCGAGGAGCCATGTTGCGATTCTGGTAGCTTTTCCTAAGGCGAAGCCTGAATCAACGGAACCGCTAAGGCGAACTACAGTGATGCTGTGCAACTTACAACATAGTTTACTGGGAAGATCCCAATTCGACCCCTTAAATCACCTTTCCACCACTCCTTGTACTTGGTCTCGACAACTGTGATTACATCCCCCTTGTAAAACCCTAGCTCTCCGCTCTCGGTAGCCTTGAAGTCAAAGAGAGCTCTAACCCGGGTGGCCTCTAGCGACTGCTTAGGCTCGATTTTCTGAAAAATATGGTCACGCACCATTCACACACCAAAAACGTAACGCGTTAAGAGAGGCAATACCTTCGCTTGGGCTCCATTGTTCGTGGCAGCGCCTGTGTATGCGCTACGCTGCTGAAATAAATTTCCATTAGCATTTGCGTGCTCCCGAACGATGGTTCATGAACTCGTTATTTACATAATTTTTGCGACTTTCATTCTCTGATAGCGATAACGCCAATGCAAGCTGTAGCTCGTCTTCCTCCTTAAGCTTATCCAATTCGGACTAGAAATTCGCCTATATGAGTCTCGTTCACTTTGGAATCATGTATGAGGTAGACAACACAGTACCTGCGTAGGCTTTTTGGGGGCTTGGGGTGTGGGAAATTGGTAATCTAAAGAGAGGTTGAGAAATCAAGAACAGCACCTCCACATAGCAGAAAGAAGCATACTTTGTTCTCTCAGTTGGGAATATGTCTCTTGCATTAAGCTCAAGGTGGAATCATTGCGAAATTCGAAATTCCATTGTTGGATAAGTTCAAGTATTCTGTTCTTAACGAGCTCGTGGACATTCTACGAACGAAAAAATATTAAGTACTTCCTCCACGGCGGCTACTGTTGATGCTGAATATGTCTGCTTACACGATCATTTAACATTCGAACGAGGTGAGTGGTGAAGGCCCTAGAGCAGATTTCCCGATGCACTTCGATTCCGCAGTTTTTTACCAAAGCCTCCGTCAGCTACAGGAGGGGATGTGAGCCATCATGGAGAACTCTCAAGTAAAGTCTATGCGCTTACAGTCAAAGCATAAAGAAGCACATTGGCGTTACGATGTGTCAAACGTTTGGAGACCGCAGCGACACAATCTCTGCCTCTGTATACCAAATAATTAGAGGGCCTTCGCGTGAAGATGCTACAACTGCTTCTTACCCGTTGGCGGTTTTATTGACTCTGTCGCAGACGGCCAAAATGAGCTCCCAATCATCAGACGTTAGATTCTCACTAGTAGCATTGGCTAGTGAGAGTTAATTAGCAGCACGATCCAACGAAAATAGCTAGCTGTACTTACCAACTGCCTCATCAAAAGGATTAGCATTCCGAAACATGATTTGTGTATTTTAATGAGTACTTGGTGTGTATGATTATAAAGGGCTATGGGTTGGTAAATAGAAATAAGTTAAGAATATCTGAAGCCCAATCTTGGCTCTATACCAAATCACCATTCCAGCTACATATCTTGGCAAATCCCCTGACACGCCAAATGCCGGGAATAATGCTACCCAGACAAATCGATTACTCGAGTAAGTTTAGCAATTATTTGGGAAAGTTGTTTAAACACACTTAAAACCATGTTTGTGCAGGAATTATGTATGTCAACATGTCCGGTATCGCACGTGATTTGGTTGCGTCATATAGAGGCTACGATGCTGTATCCCATCTAGATACGAGCCCATAATTTATTGCTTAATTACCTGTGCCGCCACTTCTCACCACCTATGGATCCTTCCAAACAGTGATCCAATCATCAAGTGATCTGAACTGACGGTGGAAGATACTGAGAATATGGGTGCTGGCCAATCATGAGGCAAGCGTCAAGTGTCACGCAAAATTATGTATGTAGCCTTAGTAGGACTTCATTTATTAAGCACTATTTGGAATGTGCTGGGTGTTGCCTTTTGCCTCCTTATTTCCCTTACACCTTTGCCACTTTATCCCTCATTTCCAAGTCGACTTCTAATGGGTGGAATCGCTGTTCTTATCGTAGCTGCTGCTATCGCTGTTCTCTGTGTTGCTGCTTACTTTTTCAGCCCCAAGGGCCCTGATCAAACGTGAGTTTTTATTGTAGCCAAACAACATTTGAATTCACCCTAACCTTCAAATTCTAGTCTTTACCGTACCAGCATCATCTTGGCCCTTATTTGCATGTACCTTATGTAAGTCCATTCCGACCCTTCTTGCTAAGCCTTCGAATTTTCCTGACTTTTTTTCATAGGTGGGCAATTACCTATATGGCTCAGTTGAATCCTTTGATAGCACCAAAACGCTCTGATCTTAAGCCTGGCCATTAAAGATAGCAGGATTAGCTCGAGATGTAAACTTTTTTGTTTTCTCATATTCTTGACTCTCTGAGCACAATGCCACCTTCGCATCCGACTCTTTACTAGTAATGCAACCTAATATCGACGTTTTCCAATACCTTCAATGAATAAAGACCCTTTGACTCGATGACAGACACTGTTGTTCTGCTACTCGGGCGTATCACTTGATCCTGCTGAGAATTTAAAGTTTTAATGGTTACGCTAATCATGTATTACGGGATTACTCCCTTGGACTGGCAGATGTTTGTAGAAATTTGAAGTAACAATAGATTTTACTGGTTGGATCGCCTTCATGGAATACTCGGCAACATCCCAAAATAGCAGGCAGAAAGTTGCCCATATTTAATTAAGCTTAAAATGTGCACGATGTTTTCTTCAATGGAGTTCAGATCTACCACTCTTCCCCAGCATTTCTTTAAATGAAAATTACCCAATTCAGACAGGGTTAGGGATGGAATACAGAGCCCAGGTATGTCCAATTAGTTGTTTAGTAAGTCCAAATGGTTGTTTAATTTTCTGTCTAGATGAGCAAGGATATCCTGATTGTTGTTTAGCAAAATCTTTTTTCATTCTTTTTTCGCAATTCCGATGGTTGTTCAATTTGCTGTTTAGTTGTGATAGGCTGCTCACATTGTTGTTTAGCTATTCAATTTCCTGTTTAGTTGTGATAGGCTGTTCACATTGTTGTTTAGCTATTCAATTTCCTGTTTAGTTGTGATAGGCTGTTCACATTGTTGTTTAGCTATTCAATTTCCTGTTTAGCCAAATTTATTGCTTGACAGGATATCAATATTGCTCAGCTTTAGGGTCGAATTCTGGAATAAATTATTGTGAGGAAAAACTTTTTCATTTCATGACTGGATGCTTTGATCACTCATGGAAATCCTAGCCAAACCGTCCCTTGGTGGCATTATTCCATTTTACTAAACAGACAATCAAAATATTCCCATTTGGTAGAGAAACACGCCCCAGGTAGATAGTATCGTTGTTGTGTTCACTTTCTTCCAACCCATATGTCGCTTCACCTTGGTCGTCTTCTGGTTTGTCCACCGAGAGCGAGGTTTTCTTCTCTTTCCACCATAAGGCAGGTTAAATTCTCCACCCTTCACTCTAGATATGCTTTCTCGAGAACGCTATTCGGTCAAAAAGGCTGCATTCAAGGGATCCCAGGAGTAAGGACTAGAGAGAGAGCCTTTCTCCCGTGCATAACGGAAATACGCTCCACCGTATTGCATTCCACCATCCCACAAGAGGAGGAGAATACTCCAGTGATTGCTGATAAAGCCGGAGTAAGATGGAAGCCTATGCCAGAGTTAACCCTTGCCAAGCTACCCCAAGTTTACAAAGAGCTATCGAAAGCAAAGCTTGCCGCCCTGGTAGCTTTGACCACCATGTGTGGCTATGCTGTCGCTCCAGAAGCTGTAAATCTCACCACCATGTTTTGGACTACAATTGGCACCACCCTTTGCATCAGCTCGGCCAACGCATTCAATCAATGGGTAGAGATACCATACGATGCGCAAATGAGTAGAACTCGCAATAGAGTTCTAGTACGCCATGCTGCCTCGCCGCTTCACGCATTTGCATTCGGGTCTGTCACTGGCTTATCCGGTATCAGCATGTTGGCGTTTGGTGTGAGTCCGTTAGTCGCCGCGTTAGGTGCGGCCAACATAGTTCTTTACTCGGCCATCTACACGCCACTCAAACGTATCTCCATTGCCAACACTTGGGTAGGAGCCATCGTAGGCGGCATCCCACCCATGATGGGCTGGGCTGCTTGCACAAATGGCTTAGAGCCGGGGGCTTGGTTGCTCGGATTTATTTTGTACGCGTGGCAATTTCCCCACTTCAATTCATTGAGCTGGAATCTGCGTGCTGATTACTCCAAAGCCGGGTTTAGAATGATGGCAGTGACGGATCCTGCACTTAATGCGCGTGTATCTCTGCGCTACAGTCTTGCATTACTCCCACTATCCTGTATAGCACCCATGCTTGACGTCACTACCTGGTGGTTTGCGGCGGATTCATTCGTGGTCAATGCAATCCTGGCTCATGGGGCATGGCGTTTCTGGAGGCATTCGGACGAAAAGACAGCCCGAAAGCTGTTCTTCGGCTCTCTCATCCATCTCCCACTCATCCTTGCTCTGTTGATGATTCATAAGAAGAGCAAAAATGAGGAGCAAAAGAAGCTACCGTATGCCGAGCTGAAAAACGCGCAAATCATCAAGCGAGAATTGAGCTGATCAGCATAAGCCATTCTTGGCCATTCATTCATCCTCACTAACTTTATTTTCTGAATCGACTCTGCATATTTCTCAATACACTGCTTCACTCAAATATATGCGATATTTTGTTTACGGTCAAAGGGGTTGTGTGATATTGTGGGAATCTCTTGCAAAATACCGCTTTTTAGCAATTAAATAGCTTGAAGGAATCAAGTGATTTTTTTTGATAAAAAAAAGAAAAAAAATCCCGAAAAGGTCTAGGAGCGAAAGCCAGGCAGCCATAATATTAGTCACATAGAAGCCATTAGAGAATAATTTCCCTGCCACCAGCCCAATTGCAACATGGAAGAAGGTCCACAAATACAAGTTCGCTTTACCACGCGCCAAACCCAATACGCTGTAACAGATACCCCAATTGTGGTTCCCACACGCCTCAAAAGATATGGACTCTCAGAGATTATCAACCATTTGTTGGGCCTAGGTAAGCGAAGGTTTTGTTAATGCTATTAATGATGCCACGATTCGGTCGACCCGTGTTCCGCTCCATACAGCCCGACTTACGCTATTGCTGGTTTAGAGAAGCCAAAGCCCTTCGATTTCCTTATTGATGGTGAATTCCTGAGAACTAGTCTAAATGAGTATTTGGTGGAGAAGGGCCTGTCCACTGTAAGTGTATGAAGCAAAGGCCCTCACAACCCGGTCTTCTGATGGTATTATGCACTGTAGGAAAACTTGATCACCATCGAGTATGTCGAATCCATGTTGCCACCCACGCCGTTATCTGGATATAAACACGACGATTGGATTGGTGCGATCGACAAAGAGCAGGAAGGGTATGATGGATCAATGGTCGTCCGATAGGCTCAATACTCATTCCACGTTTGTAGGTTCTTTTTGACCGGATGCTATGACAACAAGGTTCGTGTTTGGAACAAATCTGGCGACTGTGTGGAGACGTTTGTTGGCCACGAAGGTCCGATCAAGAGCGTTAAATGGATGAAGTCCCAAGGTAAATACTAGAGCAGCTCCACCGAGGCGTATATATATTCACGTCGTTTGCGCATATTAGATGGTGGCTTAAGACTGCTCTCCGGCTCTCACGATCAGACGGTTATTGCCTGGGAATACTCTCCCTCTGAGCAGTCATATGAGATGCTTTATCAATGTGTCGGACACAAAGGCAGCATTGAATCCATTGCGGTTCATGAGTCTGGCGATCATTTCTTGACTGCCTCATGGGATGGTTCCATCAAATTCTGGAACACCGAAAGCGTGGAGGAGGAGGATTCCAGCGCAGTTCAAACCAAAAACAAGAGAAGAAAGGCTGCCAAAGAGAGCGATGTCCCCACCAAAGTAATCCCTACACTACGGCCATGTGTACAAGGCTTCATATTAATCACAGTTATTTCATAGACTCCACTCACTACATTGGATGGACATGTTGGCTCGGTATCATCCATCATCTACAACCAGTCCAACTACAACCAGGCATTCAGTGGTGGTTGGGATCATTCAATCCGAATCTGGGATCTCGAGTCTCGGGTCAACGTTAACACCAAGGTAGGCGAGGGTTGTACGCTGTTGTTGCACTCGCTTTACTAATCTTGCCATCTACTGTAGAATTGCGAGAAGGTAGTTTTAGACGTGGACTTCTCCGAGAAGTCTGGCCTTCTGGCGTCAGGCCACTCTGACCGCTCAATTCGCTTGTGGGATCCTCGCTCCGACGATTCGGCTGTGGTTAAGCTTACTCTTTCTTCGCACCAGAACTGGGTTTCGTCGGTATCTTGGTCCGAGAAATCCCCGTTCATGCTGGTTTCTGGCTCATACGACTCCAACATCAAAGTATGGGATATTCGTAGCAAAGCTCCTCTGTACACCATTTCTGGGGCTAGCCAGCCTGACCAAAAGGTGCTTGCTGTGGAATGGTCCAATGACATGATCTTGAGCGGTGGTGAGGACTGTTCCTTCAAGATCCATTCGGCCAAACTTGAATAGACTGGGAGCTAGCGCATGTTACATAGATGATCCAGTTGCCTCCACCTCTTGTTAGTACACATAATACATATCTGAATTGAACAGTAAAATAAATTCTGCTATTTATCCACAACCGCATGATTGGCCATACACTGATGCACATTGCCATTGTTTACTTTAATTGAATGTGTTATGATTTTGATGTTGTTCATATATTCTTGATACCTGCTTGTTCCCTGTCTTCACCATTCAACCTTTAAACCATGTATGAGGATGATTCCATAGACGAACGTTACTTGAGGCCGAGCACAGACGACAGCTTTACTGAAGAAAGGTAAGCTTGGTATTGAGGCATGCCCCCCAATGCTTTGATTGACTTGGTGTGGTATTACAGCCCTGTCGAGCACCCAGCCTATCGCTGCGAATACATAAACGGCCAGCTGGCTGCATATGGGTTTCCTTCAGATCTGAACCTACTGGAACCAGACAAGGAAAGCTCGAAAGAAATAATCAATATTCTATTTGTGTTGTTAAAGCAACGACAGGTCAATACACCTTTTGACCTTTCTTCATCAATACGACAACCTTCCCAACAGTTCTTCTTATTCTAGCAAGATGTTCAAATTCGAGACGACCTTGAGGAGAAAGCTCGACGCCTCCACGATGACTATGAAAGAGTATCCGCTTTGTTGGTATGTATAATTCGCAACCTACCCTCCAGCGGAGTTTTAATTCGAGAATCTTCTCCCATTGAAGCTGAAAGAAAGGTCTCGACTGGAAGCAAGTGAACGTGAGGTCGCAAACTTCAAAGCAAAACTCAGGTAAATTTCAGCTTGACGTAGGCTTTCAACTCCACCAATAACCTTGCGTTTGTGCTAGTGTTTCCGAGAAGAACATCAGAGAGCAGGTAGAAAAATCCCGGAAATTGAATGAAGAGTTGACCAAGATGAAGTCCAACCTGCAGTTAATCAAGACTCAATATGCGGTTTGTTGCGATGGCTTTTTGCCTCGCTGTATCTTTCACTAAGTGTAAACTTCAACTTTACAGCATGAAATACGCAAAAAGGATACCGAGAACATCAAGTTAAAGGACCGTATACAGAAAGGCACTAGCGTAGACAAATCAAGCAAGAAGCCGCAAATTAGATTGTTGAACCCGATAGCTCCAGTGAAAAGTATCAGACGTACCGGATCATCCATCTCAGATGGCGGCAAGGTAATTTTTCGACCAAGGAAAGTAGGTTTCATCAAGCTAACTATATACGTAAACGTAAACGCAAACGCAATTCCCGTTTCAGCCGGCTGATCTCACAAAAGACACATTGATGAAATACCAAGAACGCGAAGAAAAGATCATCCATGAAAATGGGCAGCTTAGGAACACACTATATGTAATTCACCAAGAGCTAGTCAAAATGCTTGAATCCGACTCGATACAAGCCCTGGGTATGCAAGGAAACGAAAGCGTAGTCGCCAGTACGGACATCAAACATGTAAACCGAGCCCACTTTTCATCTCACATGGACCTCATTAACGCATATTTCAGGAACTCAAGCTAGAACACTTCCGATTGCCTTGTGAATTCATCATCAACGACATCGATAGTGAGACAAAGGCTCTTGTCGAGGAGTTGCATCTCATTCTCGAGATCATATCATCTATGGATCTGGAGCCAAAAACCAGCAATACAAACGATGATGCAGTCATAGCTTTAACCACCAAGCTCGGTAATGTGTTGTGCAGTCCACTTTTAATATCCGAAGCTAACATTGTCCATTGTAGACAAGTACAGGTCAATCATTGCTGAGCAGCAGAAGCTACTTGAGCTCGCCGTGAACAAGCAAAATGACGCGACGGCTGTCAAGGACTTGGAGAGGTTAGTTGCTCTATGCTGACTTTTTACCGGGTAGTTGTTCATATTGCTTCACGAAATTTCCAGAAAGCTTGAAGACAATGCTATCGATCTGATACCATCCAAGATGAACGCATGTACACTTACTCCCGCAGATAGTCCACAGCTCAATATCGACAGGAAGGATTTGAACTGAGCCTCCTTGCTCTAGCATGTAGAACATGTATCGATTGATTGCGCTTGTATAAATAAATAAATGGGCAACGATTCTTGCGGTTGAATATATGTTTAATTGTTTGAGCGTAGTAGAAAATAGAGATAAGCTCATTGGGGCTGCTAAGATTTCGGTCAAAGTCAACGCATCGAGAGTCGCTCGATTTCTTCAACTGTCATCATCCTACCTGACATACTATTTTGAACTGGTCTGCGAGCAGGGTCATACGGATGTGGGGGCTGCCCATCTAGTTAATCAATAGATATTAGGATCAGTTTCGTTAGGTTCGGCCGAGATATACTGGTGCTTACTCAAGTAGGGAGGAGGCCTCATCGGAAAACCTCCCATATTGCCTGGCAGAGCTTGCTCTCTTCCAAATTGATCGCGCGAAGCATAGGGGGAAGAGCCTGGGGGTATCAAATATGAGTTCTGTTGGAGGTTAGGTACGAACTGGTCAGGATGGAGTGATTGTTGACGTAGGAGGTGTTGCTGCTGAAGCATGGGGTGGTGTTGGTTCAACAGTTGGTCAAAGAACACCGGAGGTCTTTGTGTACCACCACCACCACCGCCTAGATTGTAAGGGGAGGGGTGGTCTGATCGGTATAGGGGTGTTTGATTGATATTCATGTTGTTCGGTGAAGAAAGTCTTGTGCGATTTGGGGATTCCTCATAGGATACACCGGATGATTGCGACTGGTGAGATGCCATTGGTGCGCTGGCGGATATGGGCTCCATCCCACTCCCCGAATTACCCATTACTTGGGCGGGGTAGTTCGAGCGCGTGGTTTGGGGCTGGTACTGACCAGGTGGATTAGGTGAGCTTGGCGCGTAAGGAGAAATGGGTTTCTGGACTGGAGAGTAAGCTCCGTTGTTCGGTTCATTTTTGCCACTCAGTTGTCTATAAACAGAAGTCGGGATGTTTCCTCCAAATAGGGCAGCGATGGATTTGGGAGTAGGCTTGTTCTCCGCAGCCAAGGGCTCTGGCTTCTTAGTGGAAACAATTGAAGGATCCCCAAGTGCACTTGGACCGGGCAATTGCTTAGGATTTGCGAGCTCGATAGACTTGTTTTCATTGTTGTCCATGGAGTCATTCGTTGCCTAGTTGAAGACACTTAGTGGAGCTTTCAAAAAGGAATTACTCTAATGAAGATTACCTTGTTCTTATTCAGCCGTGCCATTATCATATTAAATCCAGTCTTATCTTCCGTATTGTCCTGAGGTGCCTGGTGTTTTGATGGTGCGTTGACTCCTAGGCTTTTCAATATATCAGCTTCGGATGTCATGTTTGAATGAGATTGCTGCTGCCCAGGATTAGGCCTGAATTGGGATTGATGTTGACTTTGTGGCGGCTTGGCACCCAATTGCTTGAAAATATCTTCCTCCGTTAACATTCGTCCAGGGGCATGAGAGCCCGAGCCCAAAGGTTGTGCTCTAGGTGGTTGGCCGGTATGTTTCGAGGTACTTGCAGTAACACCCAAGGTTTTCAGTACGTCGGCCTCAGATAGCATCTTTTTGGTTTGCGCTGTACTAGTCAACACTGAAGTAGGCGCCAAATTGGTATGGGCTTGACTGGCTTGACTGCCCATCAATATCCGGCTTAACATAGCAGACTCTTGTAGTTTGCTAGGCTCGGAAAACCTTTCCTCCGCCATGTTCTCTTTTTGAAAGAGTCTGAAGAATCGGGAGGAGCCTTGAGCGGTATCTCCTTCGTTATTTACAGGGATTGACTCTCGAGTTGCGCTTACTGGAATCGTCGGCATATCCCGATTGTTGAGCAACGGCTCCATACTTTTCTTTTCATCCTTGAAGTTAAGACCACCCGGGCCAAATAAATAATCAATATTGCCCTGAGCTGGTTCTCTCCGAGAATTTCCATCCTCAAACATAGTGTTCGTAGCGGTGTTCATTGTGTTCTGTTGCGTCATGTCTACTCTTGGCTTCATGCCTCCCCAGCTCTCAACCTGTGCTGCTTTTGGATTGGGTTGATATTGCGGTTCATTGCTACTAAGGTCCAAGTTCGGCTGCGACTTTTTAGTGTTTTGTTCATTCAGCTTGCTTTTCCAAGCTTGAATTTCATCAACGTAGCCAGTTTCATCGACAGTGCTGTACGAATGGCCATCCTGTTTCCCACCTTTCTCGGTTTCTGGGTCATAATTCATCCATTCGGGTGTATCCTGCTTACTATTATAACGCTGATGCTCTCCGCCAATGTCCAACTTCTTTTCCAATAACTGCTGAAAATGTCTGTTGCGATCCTGTAGATTCCCATCTTTCCCGCCTATGGAAGAGTTAATGTTGAGCAGAGAGACAGCCGCCAATCTTAAAGTTAGCAACTTACCAGTCCTACGGCTCTGACCAGACCCTTGATTGTTGCGATTGCGGCCTCCCTGATTTTCTCGTGAGGAATTCTTTTCAAACTCCTCTCGGGTTTCACGCGAGCCTTTTCTGTTGGTGCCATTCTCTCGCTCTTTAGAGTAGTTACGTTCCCGCTCGACATTCGAGTTGGATGAACGCTTGCTATTATGTTCACCTCGATTGTCATCCTATGAGCACAATCAAGTTAGCCTCGCCACGCCGAAAAAATCTGGCTTAGAGAATACTAACGTTTCGTCCATTTCGCCCATTTGCTAAATGGCGAGGAAGATTGTAACTATTTTTGGAGTTGCGGGATGAAGCCGATCTTTCAGACGATTTTGCATTCACCATTGCTTGCTTTTGGGAAGAAGCGAAACTCATTTTTGGGGGCCCGAGCACAATACTTTTTTCTAATAGATGTACGGTTTGTTAGAATTCTCTGTTTGGGACGATTTCAATGAAGTGCTATACCTCCGGGTTTGTTTGAGGTTTCTTCACAGTGCTTATCTGTAATTTTCAAGTACAAATGTCCATTGGTTGTTAGCAGGGTAGCAATGGGGAGGCGCATTCGTTGGTGGTAGCATACCAGTTTTCCTGTCATCACTTGTGTTAAAAGGTTTCCTATAGGGAAGGTAGAGCGTTACCATATAGTGAGTTTGTCATATTAACATAGCGCCAATAAACCTACTTTCTTTCTGCTTCAGACTCGCGATAGCCTGATTCATAATAGGTGTCGCTAGTGTATGTAAATAAGAAAATGAATGCCTGTTTATAGACATGCAGAAATAAAGTGTACTGACCCAATCCAGGTAGTAACATCAGGGAAAGTGTCAGGGCATTTGACCAAAGGACTTTTGGATAGTACAAGAAGCTGATCCACGCTGTATTTGACTGAGCGTTTCATCTTTGGGAAAGGCTTCATTTTCTCGCTTTCATTTTCTGGTTTTCTAGCTCTTTTTTCTTCTGCATCACCGGCTTCCGTGCTCTGAAGATTCTTTGACGCTTTTCTCCCATTTTTGTCCAATAAAGCACCTTTAGTCATTGGCTGAGAAGCAACAGGATCAGCAAGATTCGTGCTCAGAGTGGGCGAATCGTTACTTGAACTAATTGAACTGTTTTCAATTAACGATGCTACTGTGGAGTTTAAAAGCTCACTAATACTATTGTTACTCTCGTCGAATGTTGCCATGATGACTAAACTATCGATCAGTGAAAAAGTAAGTAAGATGTTGGATGATGGGCGGGTTTACTAGCTACGCTGGCTCATTCATCTGCATGAGTTTGTATCCACAATCAAGGGATTCTAGTACATATGTAAAGAAACGCAATATATCATATGTATGCTAAAGGAACTCACTTGGGAACTGTTTGGAGAAGATACTATTGGTCAGCTTCGAACAGGTTAAGCTATGAATTGATGTGATAGTCTGATGGCAAAGCCGTGAAATGAATATATTTCAATCAAGAACTATCAGAATCCTCAAATATCAAGAAAAACTCTGAAATAAGACTTTAGGGAAAACCGGGTGAGAAACAATACGATTTGTTCAAAGCAGGCAAAGTTTGGTGGTTGGAGAAAGAAGACCAGCTGGAAATTGCTGACTATGAGTATTATAGCCAAAAGGAAATTTCGTGGCATCTTACCCGAATTATAACCACCTACTGATCCAACATTGGAAATATGGTTATTCTATAACCGAACTGAAATGAAATTGTGCGATTTTGCAACTGCGGCTACGGTTGGCCTTGCTATCTGTGTATGCCACGAATATATATAACTCTCTGGATAATGCGTAAACAACTGTTCTTAATATGGAAATCTCCGAACTAGTCTAGAAATTTACTTTTCAATGCATAATGCAATTCCCAAGCAAATCAAAACATCATGTTAATTGGCTGCCAACGGCTGCTAAAAGAGAACACTAGGTGGAATTTGCCTCTGCTGCCTGAAGGCATGTGGCGGTGATGAGGGGGGAGGGGGAGGGTCAAGGCCGACCAACACTAACGTCTGGGTACACGTCGAACCGGCGCTGAGTGGTGATTGGGATCCCTTGTCTTGTGGCACTCAATTTGTCGAGGTCTGGCCAGAGAGATGCATTAGATAGCTATGTTGAGTAGAATGTAAGATCACCTACCGATGGCTGCATAGACAATATCCTCCATGTGGCCAGTGGTTGCAACCACCTCGCCACTGATTTAGAGTGAAGTTAGTATTTGCAACATTAGATTATTTCCTCTGGTGACTCATACTTTGGATCAACCACAGTAGAATGGCCCCACGCCGCATATCCTGAGGAGGTATCCCGGGCCGGCGAGCATGCGGCGACATACATCTGTCAGATATATTAAGTATTTGGAAGAGTTCGAAAGGGAGGCTTCTTACGTGGTACCTGATTATCAACTGCCCTGTATCAATAAGTTAGCCGGGAACCTTATCAAACAAGTGATGTGTGTACCTAGCGCGTTGGAGGAGCTCCCAGTGGAGTGGTCCAGTAGTCATGTTAAATGCCCCGGGATACAACATGGCAATGCACCCTGTATAGATGTATATATATATATGAGTCGATAACAAAAAGCCTATTCACTCCTGCCAAAAAGATTACCATTGCGTGCAGCTATCATCGCTAGCTCTGGAAATCTTATATCGTAGCATATCCCGATGCCAATCCTACCATACTCTGAACATCTCGTGAGTAATAGATCGATTTGGTTGGTGCACTAATAGATTTACCAGTCTCGAAATGCGTCACCTTATTGCCTGGACTTAAGGTATCACTCTCCTGCAGTATGTTAATACAGAGAACAAAACTGGACCATTCTACGAAAACGCCTTACCCAAAACCGAATCTTGCCAGGAATATCGATGTTGAATAGGTGAATCTTACGGTGCTTTGCGATCATCTCCCCTTTGTCCAAACGAAGCAAAGTAAGAGCATGGTTTATGGTGCATATTGGTGTCTGACTACCTTTTGGATTGTAGATTGTGCACGTGTTGTAGAGTTTATCGGCATCTTTTTCTGGGATTGAACCTGGAAATACTTAAGTTTGTGTGTTGAAGTTAATGGCGAGGTGATTTCTTTTTATCTACCTCCTACTAAATAAACCCCCGCTTGCTAAGCTTGTAGTTAGCATTTCCAAGGCCATTGGGAAAGTACCTAACGCTACTTGCCTTTGCTACTTCGGACAACGCTTTGACAGAATCGCCTGGAATGGTTTCAGCGTATTGTGGAAAGTATTGGGTCCCGTACGGAGAGTTGAAGCATTCCTACGAAATCTATTGAGTTGGAATATATTGCAGGTAAGGTGTACAGAGCATACTTACTGGTAATACAACTATGTTGGCGCCATTCTTGGCTGCCTCCAAAACGCGCTCACGGGCTACGGTAAGATTAGTGACTTTGCAGGAGTCTACTTTCTGCTGAACCAAGGCCAACTTAAACGACTTCCCAGTGCTCGAACTATACCACCGTCTTTGGAGAGGTTTGCTCAAATTCCAGGTTCGCTTCAACATAATTAAGCTTTCACTGGATGGTATACCACACTACTGGAAAGATATCGAACTCCATGCACTTTATACTCCCCTTCGGAGCCCAATCAGATGACATCATTCAAAATTGGTATCTAGTGCTACCATTGATATTGATGAAGCGCACAACCAAGAGTCAGTCAACATACAATACTCATTCTCATTTAAAGCTTGTCAAGTCGGGCTTCAGGTATTCAATTTTATCCATGTTTATTTGGTCAAGTATATCTCAAATTCCTACTAAATGCCACATAGCAGCCAGCAAGAGAAAGTATATGGAAGGGTGCGCAGCTTTGTGTTCGGTAGTTGCGACACTTCTAACGGAGGGGTGGGTAAGCTTAGGATTCAACACACGGTCGATCACATGTAGCACCCCATTGCTGAGCAAGATGTTTCCCTTCTTGATTATAGCGTTGTTGACGAATATCCTGCCATCTCTGATTCGAATAGTTAGATTTCCCCCCGAACCAGAGATGTATTGATCTTGGTCGGACATTTGTTGCGTAAATATCAGTGAGGGGGTAATAACATGATATCTGATCAAGTCAACCTCGGACTTGGCGGAATCCGGCCCCTGGCTAGTCAGGTTGGAGAACTTCCATGCCGAATTTTCTGGTACAAAATATGTTAGACCTACAAGTTGATCAATGGGCGTGGCTAATTTCTGTGACTTGGTGAAACTTAGGAAGTCGGTTAAATTTAAGGCGGTTAGTGTTTGGCTTGGATAAGTTGGCGGGGTAAATACGTTATCCACAAGGTTAAGCAATCCATTAGAAGCAGGCAGATCGGATGCAGTGACATTGGCGCTGAGAATACCAAAGCCAACCTGGTATTGTCTAATAGGCTTCTTAATCACTCGTAACTCCAGGTTTTGAGGCTGTGCTACTGGCAAATGCACGAATCGTGGATCTTCCAGCAAGGTGCTGATTACCTCTGAGGTGACTATCTCATCAAATTTCTTGATATCACGCGACAAGTGATACTTGAAGACTGAGGCCGCAGTATTTGCCTCAATTTTGTCGAAGGCAATGCCTTGTAAGGCGGAATCAATTGGAGCAAAGATAGTGTACGGACTGGGACCGGTTAAGATATCCTTGAAATCTGAGAATCCCGGTTGGCTTATTATTGAACTGAATATCTTTAGGTTCGGATTACTGAGAATATTTTGATAGAGGCTGTTACTAGTATTCTGACCCAATACTAAGTAACTATTTAGAAGTAGCCACCTAATCCCATGTAGAAGCGCTATTCTTTTTGCCATCTCCTCTGTGGGGAAGCCGTATTGCTGGTTAAGCGCTAATGCCCTATAAAATATGAAAACCCTTTCAGAACACTGCTATGCTATAGGTTCATATGGCTCGGAGAAAACCTTCTACCTTTTCCGGGGTGTTTTTTTACAACACTTGGGTTATGGATCCAGTTAAAATTTACAAGAGCCCAAAAGTGGGGCAAAGATATGAAGAAATCCGACGAAACTTTACAAGATCAGGTAGTGTTAAGACTCTCCAAACGATTAAATCATGGAATCAGATTCCATTTTATCTGTCTTTCAGTTATGAATACGGTATATACATCCTGCATGATCGCGGAATTTTTCTAACTTGAATCACTTCCTGAGTTGTTATTTGATTCGGCAGTGAAGTATGTTTGAGCAAAAACTATATATTACTGGTCGGAGTGACTTCTTAAATTGTGGGAGAAGATAGACGATTGCTTTCCATTTACTATACTATGTGTTGTTTGGATAATTGGGCTATGGTGAGGGTCCTGTCTATCCAGTGTATTCCTTGTAATTTAAATGCTTCAAACATTGGAGCAGGAAGCGGCTCTCAATGTTAAAAATATGCAATTAATGATGAAGAGTTAGGGGTACTGGGCAGAAATCAACAAGAGGCAACGTGATAAAAAGCTGAAACAAGCTGCTTGCCTCCGAAGTACCGAATCAATTTTAATTCTTTATAAGTTGCATGATTACCAGCCATATCCCGATTGATCTTGAGCACTTGTTTCCATTCAAAGCTTTTTGCTATATCAAGTCAGTTGGGTTAGATTTAAGTTACTATACAGTGACCAGGAATGAAATTCGATACAGTCTTATGGCTCTTGCCTCTTCCTTTCATGGTACACGGTGCATGTCAAGGCGTTCGGAGGCGATCAGAGATTCGAGAATTGAGTGAGGCAGAAATGTCCTCTTTCATTGGCGCCATTTTGGAGCTTAAAAGAAGAGGAAAATATGACGGATTCGTAGTGCAACATGTGGATGGTTTTCCTTTCGCACATAACTCGCCAGCGTTTTTTCCCTGGCATCGAAAATATCTACTCAACTTTGAGGATGCTCTTCGTGAGATTGATCCCGATGTTACCGTGCCTTATTGGGTAAGTATTGCTGATCACCTGTATGCCAGTTTTATAGCTGAAATTTCAATAGGATTGGACTCTAGATTCGCAAGCTCCAGAAGCCAGCCCAATATTTACATGGTTTGGTGGGAACGGAGAGGGTGAAGATAACTGCTTAAAAAGTGGGCCATTCGCAAATTGGCGAACGTCAGTACCTGAACAAAAATGCCTACAGCGGCAGTTTGACCTGCAAAATGGGTTGATTTCACCATTACAATCCCCGGAGTTACTGCATGAAGATATAGCCACATCAAAGAATTATTCAACATTACAAACAGTCATCGAGATGGGAACTCATAGTTTGGTGCATGTTGGTATTGGTGGCGAAGGAGGAGATATGAGCTTTGAATACAGTTCAAATGAGTAGGTATTACATTCTTTCGTGTGCAAATGTTGCAAAACTAATTCGTTGTAAACTTTTCCCACCAATGTAGCCCGATATTTTGGCTAGTCCATTCTTTTGTGGATAAAATCTGGTCAACTTGGCAGTCATTTGATCCAAAAAATGCGCTAAGCTACGATGGAATTAATCCGGCAACAAACAAATCAGTTGCATTAACTGATGTACTGGACGTTTTCGGAACACAAGTCAAAGACGTAATGAGTACGAAAAAGCTATGCTACCGATATTCTCAAACACCAGCAATTCCAATGCCAAATAACGACACGTCTATCAGCAGACCTAGTCATTCAGGATCCTCGGAGAACGATATAATTAATATCATAAAGCGTAGGTTTGGTGAAGTTGCCACTTCAAATTCCTATAGAAAACGAACAATACTATATGGAGACATACCGGCATATTTCGATATTTATGGTGGGCCAACGCCTGATGACCGAAGCGAAAAATATCAGCTTAGAGTTCCAATGGGGCTACCGCAAAAATTCATCAATAAGATGGGATATCCTACTAGAACAGTCCGAACAATTGAGAATACACATGGGAGATTAACAAGAATAATCAATCTAAACAAGGAATATATTTCACCAGTTTCCCTAGCAAAAAAGCTACAAACCGAATTGAGTATTTTTGGTTGAAGTTCAATTTTTGTAGCGATTTCAATGTATAGTCACCACTTCCCCAACATTCTATAGCCAGACACACATATGCTGGCTTCTTTCCAGCCAGCCACCATGTAAATAACGACTAGATTCTACGCCGGGGAGTCTGGAGCCGCCACCTTCAAAAGCACGGTCGCCTCCCTCGAGAACTGTCCAGAAATACCGATGATGCATCCTCACTCACCCACCATTACCCGGCAAAGGACGGCTGGGCCCCAGGGGTGGAGGGATCTGGCGCAGAGCATATCCACAACCCATCACCATGATAGGCCAAAAGCGGGGAGTGAGAAAAATGAAAAATAAATGTGCGCTAGCTGGGAGTCGAACCCAGGCCAACTGCTTGGAAGGCAGTTATTCTACCGCTATACTACTAGCGCCTGTTAGTTATATAAAAAATTAGAAATAATATTCTATTAATTTTAATTGGTACTACTGGCAATGCTTTCCGGCAAACCTGTCGGACAGCCTCCCTAACTTACATCCAAATCCTTGGATAGTATGCCAACAATCAATGATCGGGCTCAGCCTGGATACAACCATGAAAAATCGAATAAGGCATGTATCCAAAGGGGGAGGGACGAACCAAAAAAGGGACCATTTCCCTTGTACGAAAGTAGGGAGTTGTGTAGGAATGAGCATCCTCATCGAATAGGCAATGTAAAAGCGATAGATTCTAGTGAAACAAAAGGTGTACAGATATAGAAGTTAAAAAGAAAAAGTATCGCCCAAAGGGGGGCTCGAACCCCCGACCCTAAGATTAAAAGTCTCATGCTCTACCGACTGAGCTATTCGGGCTCACACAATCTAGTGAGATCTATGTATATGAATACCTTCAAATAATATGTACGCATACATGCACACGTATGTGCTCCAATATAGCAAAACCAATTTCCCAGCCATACCACTGTTAGCTGGACAGTCACCTCCACCTCCTACTAGAGCCTGCCACTTGTCTGCAGCGGAATGATACACAAACGCTGATGTGAATTGGGTTAGGGGATTCATGAAATACAAAGCCACGGAGACCTATACCTACCAGGCCTACGCCAGTAACAGGTATAACCTCTGAGCCATTCCCCATGGAAGAACTACCGTGTGGGAAGTAATCATAGGGCTATAAGAATTTTCTACAAAGAGTACATCATCAGTAATGACACTTTGGCGGAGTGGTTAACGCGGTGCCCTGCTAAGGCATTTCCCTATGGGAGCGCAGGTTCGAATCCTGCAGGTGTCGTTCCTTTTTTTCATGTATTCTCATTGATACGAAATCATTTTAATGTATTGGAACAGCATTATCTTAGCAATGGTGGGGTATAGCATAGTAGATAGATAGTCTACTGGAGGTGCTGATGGCCGAGTTCAAATCACGGAGGATTGATAGCGGCCGGCTGTTTGGCCTTAGAAATAATACACCCGGTTATGCAAAAATTTTTCATAGTTGGCATAGTGTTTGCTGGGCTCCCCAACTTTAAAATAATTCTCAATTTTTAGCCAACCCTAGACGTGAGACACAGATGTATAAAATGCAACCATGAAGCTACCAGGATTCCACAAAAGGCACCAGATACTTGTAACAAAGCAATTCGTTTCCTGCTTATGATTAGAAGTTTGATCTGATGCATGATATTGGAGCACCAAACCTCGTGACAAGGAGATACTATGGATCGCGTAATTTCATAGGAGACGCCATGGCAAGTTTCAAGCTTCAAAGAATGACAAGAAATGCGTATAGATCTCCAAAACAGCCTATGTGGCAGGAGAGTAGATTAAAGCCAAGAGAATCGATCATACAGTCTTGGAGAGGAAACACAGCATGATAAACGGCAAGCGCAAGAAAGCTAGGTATATAATTCCTCATTGGTCCAGTGGTTAGGATTTCTCGCTTTCACCGAGACGGCCGGGGTTCGATTCCCCGATGGGGAATAATCTTTTGTGTACTTTCGTTCATAGCTTTTTACTAAAGAGAAACGACCCGTTTCAATGGCAGTATACGGTAATTCTTGGGCGGACTCCTTCATGCGGGCCAAAAGCTGCCCATATATAAAAATAAATACAAACATATCCCACCAATATCCTATGTTGAAATATGGGCCCAGCCCCAGAGCGTCCAAGCGAGCTTACCTAAAGGTATTCCGAGGAGGTCCTGCCACAGAATGTGTGATCACCCTAGCGAAATGAGAGCAAGAATTCTCGGCTGTCACAAAATCTACATCGAGTACAGCACACAAGTAACCATCCGTTAGTATACAAACTTACAGTATGCCAATAGCTTATTTGCCAAAAAAGTAAAATACTCACCCCCGGTGGGACTCGAACCCACAATCCTCAGATTAGAAGTCTGATGCCTTATCCAATTAGGCCACGGGGGCAATTAGTAACAGAAGAAGCGGTTGCGTGCTAAAGACTAAATCGATTTCCTATTTACCTTTCTAGACATTCTAATGCAAAGGCATTGTACATGATATTCCACCTGTATTGGAGCTAAGTGCTCTTCCACTGTAGAAATTTATCTACAGTAGGCCTGAGCTCAAAAACAAACCAGTAGTATGCTATACTTTGCTCATCTTAGCAGAGTGCTCCAGATAGTCAGATTATGAACTCAGCATATTCTTACCAATAAGCAGTGCTATGAAGATAGAAGCTTATGTAGGCATTGCCTTCTACAAAAAAATCTACTTGACAGAAACGTAGACTGCAACCCGCCAGGTGCAAAAGATTGCTCCCTGCCAGGATCGAACTGGCGACCTTCAGATTATGAGACTAACGCGCTGCCAACTGCGCTAAGGAAGCTTCTAAGCTACGGGGAAATTGGTTGCTATTTGTCATTTTTGAGTCTCCTGTAGTGGTACGAGAATGTACCACCAGCAGTTATGAATAGAGCCGGGCTCAATTGTACTCATCAGCGCTAATATCGATTTGAAACTCGAGCAAAAACCGGAGACTGCATATCCATGCTAGGTTCTTTGTATTGTCCATATAGTTACTCCTCTTCAATAGATACATAAAAACATACAATCCCTTGAGGAAGTGTAGTTGATATGTAACAATGTACAATGGTTCACCGAAATACATCAAAAACCAAAAAGAGATCGGGCTCCAGCGGGAATTGAACCCGCGACCTCTCGCACCCAAAGCGAGAATCATACTACTAGACCATAGAGCCGGATTTATGGGTAGTAGCTTTACGATTTAGATCATTTTCAGTCCGTAGTAAACCATATAGTCAAAACGATCTCGGATTTTACTTAATTTGTAGAGTCAGATCAAGGAGGAGAGATTCATTACCTCCAAAATATAGGTTTTCTCTACAAGAACTAAAATCAAAAGAGCTCTCAGACCGGGAATTGAACCCGGGTCTCCCGCGTGACAGGCGGGGATACTTACCACTATACTATCTGAGATTACATATTTATTATGTACATACTTTTCTGCACAAACCTAATACTCTATATTATGGCGGAGCTCCGCCAAAAACTGCATAATCCTACGTAAACGAATGGTAGGGGAATCCTCTTGAATATCTGGGAACACGGAAATAAAAATACTAATCCATACTCTGATAGATCGAGTTACCCTTCTGGAAACCCATATGATGCTATTAAAAAGGACAGTGATAAAAAAAGTCCTGGTAAATGCTGAATCCCAACAAAAGATGAGGTCTCGCCGAGAATCGAACTCGGATTACAGGATTCAAAGTCCTGGGTGCTAACCATTACACCACGAAACCGCCTTTGTTTCATGTAAAAATTTGTAGCGATTTCAATGTATAGTCACCACTTCCCCAACATTCTATAGCCAGACACACATATGCTGGCTTCTTTCCAGCCAGCCATCCATGTAAATAACGACTAGATTCTACGCCGGGGAGTCTGGAGCCGCCACCTTCAAAGCACGTCGCTCCTCGAGAACTGTCCAGAAATACCGATGATGCATCCTCACTCGTGATCTAGCATATACTGGTGGCTGGCTGAAAGAGCAGCATATGTGTGTCTGGCTATAGAATGTTGGGGGAAGTGGTGACTATACATTGAAATCGCTACAAATTTTTACATGAAACAAAGGCGGTTTCGTGGTGTAATGGTTAGCACCCAGGACTTTGAATCCTGTAATCCGAGTTCGATTCTCGGCGAGACCTCATCTTTTGTTGGGATTCAGCATTTACCAGGACTTTTTTTATCACTGTCCTTTTTAATAGCATCATATGGGTTTCCAGAAGGGTAACTCGATCTATCAGAGTATGGATTAGTATTTTTATTTCCGTGTTCCCAGATATTCAAGAGGATTCCCCTACCATTCGTTTACGTAGGATTATGCAGTTTTTGGCGGAGCTCCGCCATAATATAGAGTATTAGGTTTGTGCAGAAAAGTATGTACATAATAAATATGTAATCTCAGATAGTATAGTGGTAAGTATCCCCGCCTGTCACGCGGGAGACCCGGGTTCAATTCCCGGTCTGAGAGCTCTTTTGATTTTAGTTCTTGTAGAGAAAACCTATATTTTGGAGGTAATGAATCTCTCCTCCTTGATCTGACTCTACAAATTAAGTAAAATCCGAGATCGTTTTGACTATATGGTTTACTACGGACTGAAAATGATCTAAATCGTAAAGCTACTACCCATAAATCCGGCTCTATGGTCTAGTAGTATGATTCTCGCTTTGGGTGCGAGAGGTCGCGGGTTCAATTCCCGCTGGAGCCCGATCTCTTTTTGGTTTTTGATGTATTTCGGTGAACCATTGTACATTGTTACATATCAACTACACTTCCTCAAGGGATTGTATGTTTTTATGTATCTATTGAAGAGGAGTAACTATATGGACAATACAAAGAACCTAGCATGGATATGCAGTCTCCGGTTTTTGCTCGAGTTTCAAATCGATATTAGCGCTGATGAGTACAATTGAGCCCGGCTCTATTCATAACTGCTGGTGGTACATTCTCGTACCACTACAGGAGACTCAAAAATGACAAATAGCAACCAATTTCCCCGTAGCTTAGAAGCTTCCTTAGCGCAGTTGGCAGCGCGTTAGTCTCATAATCTGAAGGTCGCCAGTTCGATCCTGGCAGGGAGCAATCTTTTGCACCTGGCGGGTTGCAGTCTACGTTTCTGTCAAGTATATTTTTTTGTAGAAGGCAATGCCTACATAAGCTTCTATCTTCATAGCACTGCTTATTGGTAAGAATATGCTGAGTTCATAATCTGACTATCTGGAGCACTCTGCTAAGATGAGCAAAGTATAGCATACTACTGGTTTGTTTTTGAGCTCAGGCCTACTGTAGATAAATTTCTACAGTGGAAGAGCATTTAGCTCCAATACAGGTGGAATATCATGTACAATGCCTTTGCATTAGAATGTCTAGAAAGGTAAATAGGAAATCGATTTAGTCTTTAGCACGCAACCGCTTCTTCTGTTACTAATTGCCCCCGTGGCCTAATTGGATAAGGCATCAGACTTCTAATCTGAGGATTGTGGGTTCGAGTCCCACCGGGGGTGAGTATTTTACTTTTTTGGCAAATAAGCTATTGGCATACTGTAAGTTTGTATACTAACGGATGGTTACTTGTGTGCTGTACTCGATGTAGATTTTGTGACAGCCGAGAATTCTTGCTCTCATTTCGCTAGGGTGATCACACATTCTGTGGCAGGACCTCCTCGGAATACCTTTAGGTAAGCTCGCTTGGACGCTCTGGGGCTGGGCCCATATTTCAACATAGGATATTGGTGGGATATGTTTGTATTTATTTTTATATATGGGCAGCTTTTGGCCCGCATGAAGGAGTCCGCCCAAGAATTACCGTATACTGCCATTGAAACGGGTCGTTTCTCTTTAGTAAAAAGCTATGAACGAAAGTACACAAAAGATTATTCCCCATCGGGGAATCGAACCCCGGCCGTCTCGGTGAAAGCGAGAAATCCTAACCACTGGACCAATGAGGAATTATATACCTAGCTTTCTTGCGCTTGCCGTTTATCATGCTGTGTTTCCTCTCCAGAACTGTATGATCGATTCTCTTGGCTTTAATCTACTCTCCTGCCACATAGGCTGTTTTGGAGATCTATACGCATTTCTTGTCATTCTTTGAAGCTTGAAACTTGCCATGGCGTCTCCTATGAAATTACGCGATCCATAGTATCTCCTTGTCACGAGGTTTGGTGCTCCAATATCATGCATCAGATCAAACTTCTAATCATAAGCAGGAAACGAATTGCTTTGTTACAAGTATCTGGTGCCTTTTGTGGAATCCTGGTAGCTTCATGGTTGCATTTTATACATCTGTGTCTCACGTCTAGGGTTGGCTAAAAATTGAGAATTATTTTAAAGTTGGGGAGCCCAGCAAACACTATGCCAACTATGAAAAATTTTTGCATAACCGGGTGTATTATTTCTAAGGCCAAACAGCCGGCCGCTATCAATCCTCCGTGATTTGAACTCGGCCATCAGCACCTCCAGTAGACTATCTATCTACTATGCTATACCCCACCATTGCTAAGATAATGCTGTTCCAATACATTAAAATGATTTCGTATCAATGAGAATACATGAAAAAAAGGAACGACACCTGCAGGATTCGAACCTGCGCTCCCATAGGGAAATGCCTTAGCAGGGCACCGCGTTAACCACTCCGCCAAAGTGTCATTACTGATGATGTACTCTTTGTAGAAAATTCTTATAGCCCTATGATTACTTCCCACACGGTAGTTCTTCCATGGGGAATGGCTCAGAGGTTATACCTGTTACTGGCGTAGGCCTGGTAGGTATAGGTCTCCGTGGCTTTGTATTTCATGAATCCCCTAACCCAATTCACATCAGCGTTTGTGTATCATTCCGCTGCAGACAAGTGGCAGGCTCTAGTAGGAGGTGGAGGTGACTGTCCAGCTAACAGTGGTATGGCTGGGAAATTGGTTTTGCTATATTGGAGCACATACGTGTGCATGTATGCGTACATATTATTTGAAGGTATTCATATACATAGATCTCACTAGATTGTGTGAGCCCGAATAGCTCAGTCGGTAGAGCATGAGACTTTTAATCTTAGGGTCGGGGGTTCGAGCCCCCCTTTGGGCGATACTTTTTCTTTTTAACTTCTATATCTGTACACCTTTTGTTTCACTAGAATCTATCGCTTTTACATTGCCTATTCGATGAGGATGCTCATTCCTACACAACTCCCTACTTTCGTACAAGGGAAATGGTCCCTTTTTTGGTTCGTCCCTCCCCCTTTGGATACATGCCTTATTCGATTTTTCATGGTTGTATCCAGGCTGAGCCCGATCATTGATTGTTGGCATACTATCCAAGGATTTGGATGTAAGTTAGGGAGGCTGTCCGACAGGTTTGCCGGAAAGCATTGCCAGTAGTACCAATTAAAATTAATAGAATATTATTTCTAATTTTTTATATAACTAACAGGCGCTAGTAGTATAGCGGTAGAATAACTGCCTTCCAAGCAGTTGGCCTGGGTTCGACTCCCAGCTAGCGCACATTTATTTTTCATTTTTCTCACTCACCCACCATTACCCGGCAAAGGACGGCTGGGCCCCAGGGGTGGAGGGATCTGGCGCAGAGCATATCCACAACCCATCACCATGATAGGCCAAAAGCGGGGAGTGAGAAAAATGAAAAATAAATGTGCGCTAGCTGGGAGTCGAACCCAGGCCAACTGCTTGGAAGGCAGTTATTCTACCGCTATACTACTAGCGCCTGTTAGTTATATAAAAAATTAGAATAATATTCTATTAATTTTAATTGGTACTACTGGCAATGCTTTCCGGCAAACCTGTCGGACAGCCTCCCTAACTTACATCCAAATCCTTGGATAGTATGCCAACAATCAATGATCGGGCTCAGCCTGGATACAACCATGAAAAATCGAATAAGGCATGTATCCAAAGGGGGAGGGACGAACCAAAAAAGGGACCATTTCCCTTGTACGAAAGTAGGGAGTTGTGTAGGAATGAGCATCCTCATCGAATAGGCAATGTAAAAGCGATAGATTCTAGTGAAACAAAAGGTGTACAGATATAGAAGTTAAAAAGAAAAAGTATCGCCCAAAGGGGGGCTCGAACCCCCGACCCTAAGATTAAAAGTCTCATGCTCTACCGACTGAGCTATTCGGGCTCACACAATCTAGTGAGATCTATGTATATGAATACCTTCAAATAATATGTACGCATACATGCACACGTATGTGCTCCAATATAGCAAAACCAATTTCCCAGCCATACCACTGTTAGCTGGACAGTCACCTCCACCTCCTACTAGAGCCTGCCACTTGTCTGCAGCGGAATGATACACAAACGCTGATGTGAATTGGGTTAGGGGATTCATGAAATACAAAGCCACGGAGACCTATACCTACCAGGCCTACGCCAGTAACAGGTATAACCTCTGAGCCATTCCCCATGGAAGAACTACCGTGTGGGAAGTAATCATAGGGCTATAAGAATTTTCTACAAAGAGTACATCATCAGTAATGACACTTTGGCGGAGTGGTTAACGCGGTGCCCTGCTAAGGCATTTCCCTATGGGAGCGCAGGTTCGAATCCTGCAGGTGTCGTTCCTTTTTTTCATGTATTCTCATTGATACGAAATCATTTTAATGTATTGGAACAGCATTATCTTAGCAATGGTGGGGTATAGCATAGTAGATAGATAGTCTACTGGAGGTGCTGATGGCCGAGTTCAAATCACGGAGGATTGATAGCGGCCGGCTGTTTGGCCTTAGAAATAATACACCCGGTTATGCAAAAATTTTTCATAGTTGGCATAGTGTTTGCTGGGCTCCCCAACTTTAAAATAATTCTCAATTTTTAGCCAACCCTAGACGTGAGACACAGATGTATAAAATGCAACCATGAAGCTACCAGGATTCCACAAAAGGCACCAGATACTTGTAACAAAGCAATTCGTTTCCTGCTTATGATTAGAAGTTTGATCTGATGCATGATATTGGAGCACCAAACCTCGTGACAAGGAGATACTATGGATCGCGTAATTTCATAGGAGACGCCATGGCAAGTTTCAAGCTTCAAAGAATGACAAGAAATGCGTATAGATCTCCAAAACAGCCTATGTGGCAGGAGAGTAGATTAAAGCCAAGAGAATCGATCATACAGTCTGGAGAGGAAACACAGCATGATAAACGGCAAGCGCAAGAAAGCTAGGTATATAATTCCTCATTGGTCCAGTGGTTAGGATTTCTCGCTTTCACCGAGACGGCCGGGGTTCGATTCCCCGATGGGGAATAATCTTTTGTGTACTTTCGTTCATAGCTTTTTACTAAAGAGAAACGACCCGTTTCAATGGCAGTATACGGTAATTCTTGGGCGGACTCCTTCATGCGGGCCAAAAGCTGCCCATATATAAAAATAAATACAAACATATCCCACCAATATCCTATGTTGAAATATGGGCCCAGCCCCAGAGCGTCCAAGCGAGCTTACCTAAAGGTATTCCGAGGAGGTCCTGCCACAGAATGTGTGATCACCCTAGCGAAATGAGAGCAAGAATTCTCGGCTGTCACAAAATCTACATCGAGTACAGCACACAAGTAACCATCCGTTAGTATACAAACTTACAGTATGCCAATAGCTTATTTGCCAAAAAAGTAAAATACTCACCCCCGGTGGGACTCGAACCCACAATCCTCAGATTAGAAGTCTGATGCCTTATCCAATTAGGCCACGGGGGCAATTAGTAACAGAAGAAGCGGTTGCGTGCTAAAGACTAAATCGATTTCCTATTTACCTTTCTAGACATTCTAATGCAAAGGCATTGTACATGATATTCCACCTGTATTGGAGCTAAATGCTCTTCCACTGTAGAAATTTATCTACAGTAGGCCTGAGCTCAAAAACAAACCAGTAGTATGCTATACTTTGCTCATCTTAGCAGAGTGCTCCAGATAGTCAGATTATGAACTCAGCATATTCTTACCAATAAGCAGTGCTATGAAGATAGAAGCTTATGTAGGCATTGCCTTCTACAAAAAAATATACTTGACAGAAACGTAGACTGCAACCCGCCAGGTGCAAAAGATTGCTCCCTGCCAGGATCGAACTGGCGACCTTCAGATTATGAGACTAACGCGCTGCCAACTGCGCTAAGGAAGCTTCTAAGCTACGGGGAAATTGGTTGCTATTTGTCATTTTTGAGTCTCCTGTAGTGGTACGAGAATGTACCACCAGCAGTTATGAATAGAGCCGGGCTCAATTGTACTCATCAGCGCTAATATCGATTTGAAACTCGAGCAAAAACCGGAGACTGCATATCCATGCTAGGTTCTTTGTATTGTCCATATAGTTACTCCTCTTCAATAGATACATAAAAACATACAATCCCTTGAGGAAGTGTAGTTGATATGTAACAATGTACAATGGTTCACCGAAATACATCAAAAACCAAAAAGAGATCGGGCTCCAGCGGGAATTGAACCCGCGACCTCTCGCACCCAAAGCGAGAATCATACTACTAGACCATAGAGCCGGATTTATGGGTAGTAGCTTTACGATTTAGATCATTTTCAGTCCGTAGTAAACCATATAGTCAAAACGATCTCGGATTTTACTTAATTTGTAGAGTCAGATCAAGGAGGAGAGATTCATTG
>MCFE01000692.1:0-44552 GCA_002104905.1 Basidiobolus meristosporus CBS 931.73
ATGGAGAGGCCCATCAGGAGCTACCGCTGGAGCATCGAACTCCCCCCCCCCCAATATGGGGATAGACATGCATGCGTATGGCAGGCGAATCAGCTTGGGCATGAATATGAACAGACTGGATGGATTTCAGGGCTTACGCCTCCATGGTGATGCAATTATTAAGGATATATGCTGTAAACGGGATACTAGGATCCTGCTTGTCATATGGATAGGATGGGCCAACTGGCATTGGCCAATCCACTGCACTCAGTGGGTTGCTACTAAGTGATGTGGCACATACCGAAGGAGATGTCGCACCAATATATGAATTGTGTATGATATCTCCCACTGGCCCTATAACGACGAGGTCGTTCACTAGGGAGACAGCGGTGTCACCACCCCGAAACCCCGTAGACCGCCTACCTATTGCTAGCAAGTGAACCCACGAAAACCGGATTTCTCTGCACCTGTGTTTCTCACTGGCCTCCCAACGGTCCACCCAATATTACTGAACGGTTGGCTGAGATCAATGCTGCTCCAATGGCTGAGCAGCTCGTTCGCGGTTGCCGTGGTGCTATTACAATCCCTTGGATGTGGTACGGAGCGGGCATCAGATGACTGACTCATCAGCAATTTAGCAGTTTATGGTATAGCAGTTGTCTAAACCTCAGCGTTGACAAATTAAATGTCAGATAAGGTTTTTGTTAACAAACAATTTTAGGTTTGGTCGAATCGCTCAGCAGTGATGCCGATGTATCCCCCCCCCAAAGCCCTATCTACGATCCGTGGTCGCCACCAAACACTACAGCTCGACCCCTCCGCCGTATTGCCGAGGGAGATCGTGTGAGTGTGAGTGCCGGTCAGCAATGACGTCACCCACCTCCTTCGTGGTATGGCATGGACAGCTGGTAGCAATGGAGTCCAGGCCCAGGCGGCGGACTCGGCCACATCCACCCAAGCCAGACCCTGCAGCAAGGTCTGAATCCATATAGCCATCAAAGGAATGGCATCGCCAATTTACAATCCACTGGCGAAAATCCCAATTCGTGCGCTCAATCCGCTCCAAACCTAAGATTGCTTCATACCTCAGTCATCTCCTCGCCAGTCAGCCCTTGATTCGCCCACGCCGCATACAACATGGGGATGGAATTCATTAAACTAATCGAACGTCATACATGGGATGGAAGATTCTTAATTGGACTGGAACGTTCTTTCGAAATGTCGCTCCATATCGAGCGGGTCAGTCGACTGCTGAGCGCATGTTTTCAGTGCCATCTGTCAGAGACAATTAACCTTGGGTGCCCAGAGCCACGTCAAACATCGTTCCATAACTGGACACAGGGGCCAGGATGATCACTCTGCCGGCATTGCATCCTTGGAGCAAGATGATTGGCCGCGGGCACAATGGCCCAGGTAACTTGGAGTTGGGTGGATTATGGTCGGGCTGGCTCAAGGTCGCAAGGGCAATAAATCGCTATATCGGTGGATGGCTCAAATCTACATGCATATGTCCAAATAAGGGCACTCCGGCTTTGTAGCATTAGCCATGTAGCTTAATGTACCCACAAGGTTGGCCATTCTCCTAATCCAAGCTGTGCTCAGGATATTTTCCCCGAAATGGCGGCTAAACGAAATTGCTGAGCTTACCAAATGGATTGTCCACTGCGTGAACTCAGCACCATTTCGCTCATGTACCTCGTCCACCAATCATTTCCGGTCCTGATGAATCGCTACTGTTATGATCTTGTTTGTTAAGGACCGATTGTTGGTATATATTCTCGTACGTCGGCACCATTTATTGGACTTTCGTTTTCCAGCTCACTTTCTTATCTCCCAGTGTTAACGTCTTTGGCCTCAGTTCACACTTCTTTACCTCTCAGTGCATCAAAGAACCGACCATCCTTTAGGATAACATAGCCAGCACCACTTACTGGTGTTTACCTTTATCAACCAACTACCCTTCCCTGGAACCAAGTAACTTCCCATGAACCAGCAACTCACTGTACAAACTCAGGAGAGTTTACAGATCCCTCAAAGTGGAAATATTGAGGTTGGCACACCTCAGATCCCTTTGTCCCCTACCTCTAGTGAAAGCCCTTCTGATAAATCCTCCCCCTCGCCCAACGTTCGCATCTTGAACAATAACTTCGTCCACAAACTCCACGGGTAACCATACGTTTGTACCGACCTTTGTTTCTGACTTCACTCTAACCACCTCTCCCCTCGTCGCTTATTTCAAAGAATGGTCATCGACAAGCAGTATCAACATTTGATCTCCTGGAACTACTCCGGTACCTCCTTTATCGTGTGCAATATCACCGAGTTCTCCAAAGATGTGCTCCCGAAGCACTTCAAGCACAACAACTTCTCCAGCTTTGTCCGGCAACTTAATATGTGAGTGACCCCTCTTTGGGAAGTTCCCTTAGGTTCACCGACGCTAACTGTGCACCATTTACAAAGGTACGGCTTCCACAAGGTGAACAAGTCCCCTCGAGGTCACAGAACCCTCGCCGAGAATCAGATATGGGAGTTCTCCCATGCGAAATTCCTTCGGGATCGTCCGGACCTCCTAGATGATATCAAAAGAAAGGCTCTAGAATCGGAGAACCTTAGGAGGGAGACCGGGGACCTGCACGCACATATCACCATGATGCAAGTAACCCAATCGGATATGATGCAGCGTATCGCTCACCTCCAGGCTACCTTGTCGGAGGTCGTTCAAGAGCTCACCGAGACCAGAAGACGACAAGAGGTACAGCAACAGATGATCAAGAATATGATGGATCACCTGCAGCAGAATTCAGCCCTACCTCGTAAGTATCCCTTCCCTCAGCCCTCTGACATCCAGCTGACCTCATGTGTTATAGCGGCCTTCCCAACAGACATAAGTCACTCGGCCAGCCCCGACATTAAAAACGAAGGTGACAGGCCACCCATTTACATCACTAGTCCAGAGGATTCGAACAACCTCGTGCACGACATGCAGCTTAACGTCCCGTCGAATGGACCGATCCAAAGCCAGGGGAATTGTCTACAGCCGCCTGGCAACATCTCCACCTCCCAGGCCTTTCAACAAAACAACTTCAACCGTAACGGCCTGCAGATCCAGATAGGCTCAAACTACATGAACCATTCGAACGCTGCCAACATGATACCCACACAGATGGCGCCAGATAGCTTCCACCAGTACAACCAACCCATGAATCACCCCTTGCCCCCGTCCCCTCACTCACCACTGGGGATGATCTCGGATGATGAGTTGAACAGCCCAATTTATGGCACCAACCCGCATGGTGGCTTCCGAAACCTCGAATACGGGGCCGATGGCCAGCCGCTATTCAATATGTAAAGCAATATAGAAACAGTTCTCTTGTTTATCCTTCACATCCGTATCCCCGCTACGCCCTTCAACCAATTCGCCGCCCGCGGTCCAGGAAGCAGGAAATATGATCACCCTTAGTTGAAGTGTAGTGTAGTGTAGTGTAGCATTAGTAATCCTACACATCAATGTATTTTCTAGTTCAGTAAGGTTGGGTGGGGTCGGTGGGAGCATCATGATCGCCTTGCGCACATCCATCGCCACCACATCACATCACACCGGCGCGCCAATTCAGGCAGTCGCAAGGCTGATGGATTTTGGGGGGCGAGGGGGATTTTTGGAAATTCCGTAACCACTCACTTGACAAATTTGTAATATATTGGATCTAATTAGTACCAACCACCTTTATTTGTCATCCATTTTCTTTCTGGATCTGACCCACGGCGGAAGGCAGGTTGTGCGTTGGCCAATCAGGGCGGGGGAGGCGAGAGGTGTTGAGCATGGATCAGTTTAGTGGAGACCTGCCATAGTTGGGGTCATACGAGTTCCCTAAGGGTCATAGCAGTGGTTGTGGTTGCGGCCGTGAGTAGCTGGGAAAGGGATGTGACATGGTTTCAATGCTCGGGGATACGCTGGACTTTTCCCTTGCCATTGACAGCCACCGGAGCATCTCTCATTTCCGATGGCTGATCAGGAAACCCTTTGGCACATCGTTCAGGGATGATCTCACAGTTGCCAGATCGCTGCGTGAGCACCGCTGGGCATCCAATGAAGTGGCGCTCCCGAGATATTTGCACGGTTATCACTGTAGATACCGTCGTCTCTGATCTAAGCTCGAGATGGATCTGGCTCAGATCTCATCACACAACCAACCATGGCACGGGAAGTGCCTGTTTGAAGTCCAGGCTCCTTATGGGCATAGCCTCGGGGGAGATGTTTCCCATCTGGATGGTCCTGTCCTGCGACACCATGCGGCCGAGATGGAAGTCACAGCAGGTGTGGCAGGTGAAGTGGTGAGGAATAGCAGGTCTTGAATACATGTCACAGTCTCTTTCAAATGGTACATGACGTTGAGCGTTTCTCACCCCCCTTCTCCGCTGCTCAGCCTACCCTGTTGCTCTCGCCGTGCGCTTCCACTCCTACCTGCTCGCGAGGATTCGTCCAAAACCACTCCCATCCATCAAGAATTGCTTCCAAATGCAGCCAGATTTCTCTTGGCTCATTTATCCCAAAATTGATTCATTTGGGCCTGATCTGTGAGGAACCGATGATTCGCCCATTTGGTCGGACGAATTCCCATCTCGCGAGATGGTTGGATTATCTGTTCGAGGCGATGGTCCGTCACCCTGACGTCATTGGCAAAAGGGGCCATATGGATATCCACACTTGCCCTCTACATTTCTGCGTACAACGCAGCCACGGGACCCACCATTGGTCGGTGAGAAAGCATCAGGAAAGATTGGTGAGATCGTCTTGCCAGTTTGGTTGGAGTATGGCGATGGGATTGTGCGGCATGCCGAGAGATCTAGGTAACTCCAGCCAGGAAACCCATTTCGATCTAGTGGGGGAGGGGCTAGGGAAATTCGGTCAATGGAAACGGCAATGACAGGTGGTTCGTCGGATCCCTAACCCCGTAATTCCATTCACGACGGTTCCCTCGGCGTCGGTCCGTTGTATTTTCACATGAACCGGGAAAATGGGGATGGGAATCTGGCTATACCCGGCAAGGCGGGTACTCCACTTGGTTCGGTATGGCTGTGTATGGTATGGAGCAGATGGGGTTTTTGGTGTTTAGTGTTCTTCCGGATGCGTCCCCTGGGTCGACTTCGTTCCCCTACCGAAGCCCAGTATACACCCCGCCGCATACTATCCACAATCACCATGAAGGTTACTCATACGGCCGCAATATCCTACGTTGAGTCGAACGGTGTGCCATATGCGAGCACGTTGAAGCCGCATATAATCTATGTGGTAGCTTGTCCTGTTTGGAGATCCTGTCAACTAGTATCGAGTAAAATATCCTCTCCACCGTACGATGGATTATGGGCCCTATAAGGCATTTGAGCGACTCATCATGAGGGACCATTTGTTTGTGAGAGCCAAAGACATGATGGTTATAATGGTCTGCGGATGGGTGGTGGTTGTTTCAGCAGTTTCAAGGTATCCGTTTTGATCAATCAGCATTAAATATTCTCTCGGCTATTCTGTTGGGAATAGAATTATTCCCAAAAACTCTGAAAAGAAGGAACCGACCTTAAGGTCGCTCAATATTGCCCAAGCTCCGTGCTCGTCAGCCTAAAAATAAATAATCTACAATCCTACATGAAAGCCGGGCAAAACCATGGATGCTACGTTTTCACCCCATCAGCCAGCTGGCGAAGCATCCATTTCCAAATACTCCATATCACTTCCCAGTTCGTTTGCAACTTGCCCTTACAATGACTTCCCACTGTTAAAAATACTCAGTTTTCACCTAAACCACTCATAAAGCGCAAGATTCTACTTGGCTCATTGCTTAGGTTATGAATTATTTACTTCCGAGTTGGTTTGTAAGATATTGGCTAATATTTAGAATTAGTGAAGGCCTGGAAGTTATCAGTAATCTCACACTGGTCCATAAGCCTCCAAATTTTGCACACTGCTTTTTGGGACCTTCTTGAAAAATTTTATCATTAGCTTTACAAGGCTCCCCAAAATGTATATATACTTTATTTTGTTGTCAGAGTCTTGGAGAAATTGGAAGTGATTGGGAGAACAAGTAGATTGTGCGGTTTTCACTTAATAAATTATTGAATGTAAAAGGAATATAATCTTTATACTTTTACATGGTCTTGGTATTACAAACATGTAGAATAGGTTAAAGAAGGTCCCAAGAACATGTGTGCAAAGTTTTGGGCTGTTTGGACAACTTATCTAATCTTCATGTTCTGGGTAAATATTTTAAGTAAATTCCAACAGCAAATTTGGTCAGTATTCCCTAGGATTTGAAGGTAATGATCCAAGTGATCAAGTTAAGTGAATATTTAGGTGGAATTACAAATTTTTATAGCACTCCCACTCAGCTAAATGCTCATACTGACTAGTCCTAATTTTGACCAAAGGTATTCAAACTTCTCTCTAGCTAATGGCTTGGTAAATATGCCTGCAATCATTTCATCTGAAGGACAGTAAACTAAGCTAGCTAAGTTATTCTCTATAGCCTGATGTATTGAATGATGTCTAATATGTATGTGCTTAGTTCTAGCATGAGAAGTTGGATTTCTACCTAATTGTATACATCCTTGATTATCTTGAAATCAAGTAATAGGTGTTTTTTGACATAGGCCTAAATCTGCAAAAAGCTTTCTTAACCACATTGCTTCTTTTGTAGGCTCACAGGCTGCCATATACTCTGCCTCTGTAATGGAAAGTGCAATGGTTAGTTGCTTTCTTGAATTCCACAATATTGCTCCTTTACAGTAAAGAAAGGTGTATCCTGTAGTAGATCTTCTGACTTCCAAATTTTGTCCTCAATGAGCATCAGAGTATCCCACAAGATCCTGCTCTAAATCCTTATAAGTGTATCTTAAGCAGATATCAGCAGTTTTTTTTAGGTATCTAAAAATCCACTTAACTGCTGCAATATGATCAGATCCATATTTCTGATTATGCTGGCTGATAACTCCCACTGAATATGAGATATCTGGATGCATTTCCAGCACTAAGCCCACTTGATTTGGTTGAGTTTTGACCAAGTTAAGGTTTGTCTCCATTGGGGTAGCTGCCAGTTAAAAGTCTTCCATTTGGTACTTCTTTAGTATATCTTGAATATACTTGGATTGGCTTAGGGTGATAGTCTGGGTACTTTTGTCTATGGAGAACTTTATCCTAAAGTAGTAACTGTGTTCTCCTAGATTGGACATCTTGAGCTCTTTAGACAAGCTGGATTTAGTCTCTTCCAATGTATTGAGGTTATTGGTGGCTATAATAAGATCATCCACATATCAAGCTAGTTGAACTGGATTTGCTCTATCTGGTTTATAGTATATTCCATAGTCAGCATTACTCCTTTTGAAACTCAAAGATTCCAAATAAGAATCTATCATGCAATTCCAGGCTCTTGGTGATTGTTTGAGAACATGTAGAGACTTTTTAAGCATGCAGACCAAATGGTGGTTATCTTGGTCAACAAACCCATCAGGCTGGTCCATGTACATGTCCTCATCAAGTTTTCTATTCAAAAAAGCAGTTTTTGCATCTGTTTGATGTATAAAAAACTTATATTTGGCTGCAATAGCCAATATTAATCTAATGGAACTAAGCTTGGCCACTGGTGCAAAGGTCTCAGCATAGTCAGGTCCTTCTGTCTGAGAGTATCCTTTGGCAGCAAGTCTTGCTTTGTATCTTTCATTTGAACTATCAGCCTTGTATCTTGTCCTGAAGACTCATCTGCATTCAATGGATTTTGGTTGATTGGTAATTTGACTAAGTCCCAAGTTTGATTTTCCATTAGGGCCTGACATTACTCAGTCATTGCAGATCTCCAAAACTTCATCTGAGGGCTATTTAGGGCCCCCTTTACAGTCTGGGGCTCATCAATATGGACTGAATAGGCATAAGCTAAGTTTGTACCCTCATTAATATAGTAATTTGGGCTATTTCTGGTCTGGTTGGATCTCTGGGCATTTGATATCAGAATGATTACATACGGGATATTCCTGGGCACTGATTCAGGCTGAACCATGGTTGTAGAGTCCTCTGGAGTGACAATGTTTTCATTGTTTTGCTCTGATTTAATCCTGACTATTGGCAGACTTGGCTTCTCTGCTTTTGTATTGTAGAGTCTGTATGCTTTACTTTCATTGCAGTAGCCCAAGAATATGCATTTTACACTTTTTGGCTCAAATTTTGACTGATTTCCAGGCAGTTTCTTGGCATATGCTGTACACCCAACTATTCTTAGATCTTCTGCACTTGGTCTGTATCCATACCATGCTTCAACTGGAGTAGAATCACAAAGTACTCTGTTATAACTCCTATTCTTAAGGTATACAGCTGTGGCAACAGATTCTGCCCAAAAATCATAGGATAATTTTTGATCATGAATCATAGATATTGCCATATTGATAATTGATCTGTTTGCACATTGTGCTACTCCATTTTGCTGTGGGGAGTATGATACAGTTGTCTCTTGCTTTATCCCATGAGTTTTGCAGAAGTGGATGAAGAGTTTTGAAGTATATTCTCCACCATTGTCTGAGCGTATTCTCTTTTTGGGTATCTTCTTTGTTGGTTATCATGGCTTATTAAAGCATTTTCTTCTTCCTTCTTATTAGCATTTGATTTTCTTAATTCTTCATCCAGGAGCCTTCCATATACTTAATCTAAGGTCAAATCCTCAGTTCTGTACTCTAGGGCTGATACAAGGCCCTGAAACTTGTCTGTCAGGCTAATCAGGATGGTAACTATCAAATCCTCATCAGTAGTTGGTACACCTACAGATTCTATCACATTCACCAGCAGGGTAATTCTGTTATTTAGATTTTTCATTTCTTCTCCTGGCTGCATCTTTGTAGTAAAGAATTTTTGTCTCAGATACATTTTCTTAGCAGCTGAACATGACTGGTAGGTGTCTTCTAATGCCTTCCAGGCATTCTTTGCCACTTTTGCTCTTGGGCATTGAATTAGCAATTTGTCTTTAACATTGAGGCAAATGCAGTTGAAGGCACTTTGTTCTTTCTTCTGGTACTTTAAGGCTTGCTCTCCCACATTTTTAGGAGGGCATTCTTCTCCCATGACAATATCCCAAAGGCCTCATTCTTGTAGCAGCATCTTCATCTTTACCTTCTGCACTTGGTAGTTAGATCCATCCAACCTTTTCAGCAGAGGGAGAAATTCCAGTAATAGCAGTAGTAGACATTGCAGAGAGTGACAGCTTGGGGCTCATAACCTGTTGTAACAGTCTTGGAGATATTGGAAGTGATTGGGAGAACAAGTAGATTGTATGATTGTCACTTAATAATTTATTGAATGTAAAAGTAGTATTTATACTTTTACCTGGTCATGGCATTACAAGCACGTAGAGTTGGTTAAGGAAGGTCCCAAGTGCATGTGTGCAAAGTTTGGGGCTGTTTGGATAACTTATCTAATTTTCATGTTCTGGGTATCTGGTATTTTGGTGAAAATATTCCCTGTAAATCCTGACAAGGAATTTGGTCAGTATTCCCTAGGATTGGAAGGTAATGATCTAAGTGACTAAGCTAGGTGAATATTTAGGTCAAATTACAAATTTTTACAACATATTTGAGCTCAATAAAACACCAGGTGAATATCATGTAATTCTTCTGGTCCTCCAAATCACTTTCAGTACTCCCTTGAATCTTGCAACATTCACAACCTAACCCTGGTCAACATTTCCAATCTGTTTTTTGCAGGCACTTCACCCCACTTACAATCATGCAGCATTCATAATACATATCAATGACTATGCTTCTGATTGTTGTAAATTATGTACTTTCATCTAAAGATATACATTGGCATAGTCTCTTGAATCCTAGCTTATAAGCTTTACAGTTTCCAGCTGTACTTCTTTGCCATGACTTGCTTTGAATATTTACACCAAAATGTCAGGTACTCAGACAAAATTCTTCAAGTTGATGCATGCTCACTGTACCTTCCTTGTGGCAGTATAAGTACTAGTGCATTCAATTGATCATGAAGTGGAACCATAAAATCTATGTATTGCCCTAATCACCTTTGATACCTTCCAAGCTCTGATAATAGTGTGCACCCACATATTACCTGTATTGAAGCACTAAAATACTGGTCCTGATCTTAATTGTGAAAGCAGGTGGGTTAATTCAAGTGGGATCTTTCCTCATTCTTATATAACACTCTGATGATGTTCATCAAAGATCTCACACTGGGAAAAGTCATTGTCAGTGCATACCACATGTTGATACTTCTATTCACCAACCTTCTAAATGTACTTCGATTACCAGCTCAGAGGTGGATCCTGGTGCCTTGCTGGCGATGACTGATCCAATACAGGTATGGGGCAGATTAGATGAGCTCAACAATCATTTAGCTTGCCCTCAGCAATCCCATCCCTATCCGCGTCCCACGACTTGATAATCGGCAGATGACAGATGTAGCCATGTACATCCAAGGTTGGATAAAACGGTCCCAATGGTGGCTGAAATCATCGCCGACCACATGACCCCAAGGATTGTGGATAAGCTTCCGAGAATGTTGGCAGGTCTGCCCCGGCAGTGGCAGTGCGAGTGTGTAATGAAGGTATTGATGCTTTCGGTTTGCGCCTGTGGCTAGGAAATAAATGCCCTCATGACCCGCGTACATGACAAATCCTAGCTTCTCGTAGCTAGGGTCAATCGGGTGACTTAATTTTATCAACATGATAAAACGAGACAGGATTTTTGGGAGTCGCGATTATCTTTCCCGCTTATAACTGTCGCGTGGGGGGGGTGACCATAGTAACAACTCCTACGAAATGCCGGGCTACTCGACAATCAGTCATAGTGAGGGATGGCCATGCCAGTTGGAATAGGTGATTTATATAAATTCAGTAGAATGGCAATTTAAACTGCATGTGCTGTGTATGACTATTGATAAGGCAGAGGCTATTTCTTCTGAGTGGCATGGGCGCATTTGATCGGAAACGGAGAAAAGGCAAGTCTATACAAATATTTGAAGCAGTGGAGCAGGGGATCTAGACACAAGAGAGGCATTCGGGACTTTGAAGATATCAAACAAATTCCGGGTCCCAGGTCCGATCAAGCTTTTTTGGGTGTAGGTCTATAGACACCGACGACCAAAGCGTGGTCCCTCTCGTAAGGTTCAAGGGTGAGTTGCTCTTGGGGCTTGATCCGTTCCTGCTGCAACTTTTTGACCTCAGAGGCAAACACCTTCACGGCCTCGACCGTCGAGTCGATGCAGTTGGCCTTGATGGAGATGACAATGTGGCCACCGGCCTTCAAGAAATGATGAGCGTTTAGTGAAATGATACGCGCTTGGTCGGGCTGGGCAACGTCGGCAAACACAACATCTACCAAGTCGATCAACATGCGGTATTTATGGGGATGACGAGCATCCTCAATAATAGGGATGACGTTGGTGCGCTTCTTGGCCATGTTAATCAAGTCACGGCCAGAACGATGCGAGAATTCCACAGCATATACCACACCCTGAGGGCCGACGATATCAGCGACGTGTGAAACGGTGGTGCCACTGGAGCCGCCAAGATAAAGGACTCTGGACCCGGGGGTGATATGAATGTTGTCAACGCCACCCAAGATACCAGCGGCCAGCTTGGAGCGGAAAGGATTCCATACGCGGTACTCGACTTTAGTGCCATCGGGCCCTTCCACTGAGACTCGTTTTTCCCCGTACACCGATTCTCCAGGAGTGAGATTCTTGGTTACCAGAAGATCTTCCTTGCCGCGAGCGATGAAGACCCCTTCATGTCTGTGCGGCTCAACTACCACTTTGGAGCCACCTTTGGCGCCTGCATTACCGCCACGGCCTCCGCGTCCACCTGAGCGTTGTACAGTATTGAGTTTCAATCTCGCCTAGTATGAATGGTACGCAAACCTGTATTTACCACGGGCACCACCACGGGCACCACCTCGACCTCCACCACGTCCGCCGCCAAAGCCACCACGGGCACCGCCTCGACCTCCACCGAAACCGCCACGTCCGCCGCCGCGACCACCCCCACGACCGCCTCGGAAACCACCACGACCTCCACCACGATTATCTATTGAATCGAAGAAAGCATTAAGCAAGCGGTCCGCCTCGAAGACAGGAAACCCCGGCGGGAACTAACCAAAAGCCATCTTCAGCTGGGAAACAAACAACCAGGAGTTATGTAAAAGCAAGGGAAACCAGACTATCACCAGAGCAAACCTTTCAAGGAATGGGATAGAGGATAGGAACAGTTGGGAAGGAGAACGTGACCATGGTACATGCAAATAATGCCATGCAAGCGAGGTGACTCGATGAAAAAAACTAGTCCTAAGAAAAAAAATCGGATCGAAATGATTCGTTTGTGGCGGATGTTTGGGATCTGTTTTCACCAGGTGGTGTTCCATTCCACAAAAATCCAGTCATGGATGACTTCTTTTCTGCCCTCATTGCTGATTTCGTCGATGCTCTGATTTGCCTGAAGGGTGCTAGGGCCGCCAGACAGGAACAGTCAGTATTTGCCACACCTTGGGAGCGGGGCCGTAGGTGTCTGGGCTATCGCGCGGTTCACTGAAGCGATAGAGGAGTAGAACTGGTCAATGTGGGTAGCAGAAAGGCTTGTGACCAGCAAGTCCAGAAAGGGTGGCACCGCCAACTTCGACCCTATATGACGGATAGGACAGCATGCCGATCAATAAAAACCAAGAGTGGATGAGACTGTAGACGAACAGCACTGAGCCCCCAATCCATGAGGTCGTATGGTGGAGAGAGACCAGGGTGGATGGATCATGTCTAGCACGGCAAATCCAGGATTCAAGTGTCGCGTCTCGAGTTGATGGCAGCACAAGTGCTCATCGTCCTTGTGCTTCTAGATCATCTGGAATCTTTTTCGCTACGAATACCTACTGACACGGGACATCTCGAGTTCCACAAACCAAGCCTATACTACTGTGGAGTAAATCAAGATCCGGCTTTGATATGGAGCGCTTTCATATTATGAGTCAAGTCTATCACAAGACGTAGATACTCGAATCTGATCGTTATGCCAGTCGAAGTGGTTCACAAGGCACGTGTACCGTGCTTGGAATCGAACGTGCGCTTGCCACGGTTAATCCCACCACCATAGCGTATCAAGCGCACCCAGTATATTGGTTTCGAATGGGAACAGTACATAGCAGGCTATCATGGATAAAGCATATAACAATTTTCAACAAGTTGGGCAATTCCGGGTATTTGTTGAATCATCTAATACAATATCAGCGTTGGATGGGCCACATAAAAGGAAATGGCCGGTTCGGGGCACGTGATGGAAGATTCCAGCTCGAAAAAAACCTGACAGCAGCGGTATACTTGAGCAGAGGAAGAGCAGCAACCAGTTTATAATGAATGCGCTCGGCGTCCCTGCCTTACCCACTCGTCAAAATGTTCCAAGATATCGAAAGAGTTAAGAGTTTGATTCGCGTAATCCCTGACTTCCCCCAAAAGGGAATCCAATTCCAGGACATTTTCCCAGTGTTCCAGGATCCTTTGGCCGTTGAAGCTATCATCTCCCATTTTGTTCAACACATCTTGGCCACACACTCCAAGAAAGTAGACGTAGTAGTTGGTATGCTAGCCCCCTCCGTCAGGTCTCTCGGCCAGTCCAAGCTAATCATCCAACCTCTTTGAATAGGTCTTGATGCTCGTGGCTTCCTCTTCGGTCCCTTGATCGCCCTTCGCCTCGGTGCCAGCTTTGTCCCAGTTCGTAAGGCCGGCAAATTGCCAGGGGAAAACATCAAGGCTATCTATGAGAAAGAATACGGAACTGATGAGTTCGAGATGTCCGTTGGTGCCATTAAGCCTGAAAGCAACGTTATTGTCGTAGATGACCTGGTCGCCACCGGCGGAAGTGCATTCGCCGCCGGTGAATTGGTAAAGAAGAGCGGAGGAAACATCCTCGAATACCTTTTCATGATTGAGCTTGTCGATTTGAACGGTGTCAAGACTTTGCCTGCCCCGTCCTACGCCTTGATCAAGGTTTGATGTTTCCTGGCTGTAGGTCGAGTTGACCAAAGCAACTGACAACTGCTGATCAGCATAATAGAAGTCATTGATTGTTTCCGTGTAAGTAGTAATTCGCAATAAATATCCTGGCTGCAGTTCGTTGCCTTGTCATAGTTGGCGCATTCCAATACGTCTTGCAAGTGGCGCAGAATGAGTGGATTTGTAATACGTATTGATGTTCATGATCACTTTAAGTTTGGTGGCTTAGCGGAATTTCGGGTGTTGCTTCTTTTTCCACAAAGATTCTATTGAAACCGTGACAAATGATTCTATTCAGGCTACACTTCTCCCCATTCTAATTGGTAGACTAGCCACCTCCAACATGGTTCGGTAGAATTGGCATTATGCTGTGGTGCTTCATATGTGTATAGTAGTGGCTTGTTGATCCTTGCTAATTCCTGCTGCCACATGTTCTATAATATCCCACAAAACTAAACAACCTGCTAAGTATATCATCAAGACTAGGCCTGTACTCGACAGGATATATTGGCTCTGCGCACTACGGGGATCTACATTAGGCTGCGAATTATCAACAATAAAGATCAATACTAGCAGCGTATCGTTGGCTACAGATGTTGACCCAATCAGCATAAGGATAGATGGGTTCAAGCATATCTTGCCTCCCTACTGAAACCCAAATTACTTTAAGGCCATGAAGGGGTCTTTACAAGGCGCAAACAGGCTGGCGAGGGTAAGAACCGGAACCCAGGTCATGGAGCTTGTAGTGTTGAAGTTGGAGAAAGATGCAACATGCACTCTTCATTGATGTGCCCATGTACGTAGGCAACTGAGCACCTACTGTTCTAGTGAATGATTTATTACTTCAGAGGTCATCACCGCTAATTATAAATACACTGAAACTTCAGTATTCCGAATACGATAGTTTAAATTTCATCAAAAATATTGCCAAGTGGCGCATGGTGGCTGGGTTACTCGCCGAGGTTTTGGTGTTGAACCATGGTGAAGTATTTCTTCTTCATAGCCATCAGCTCCTGATGACTCCCTTCCTCGAGGATTCTCCCTCCTTCAAAGACGAAGATTCGATCGGCGTTCTGTATGGTGGAAAGTCTGTGTGCCACAGCAATGGTAGTTCGTCCAGATGCAGCCTGCAACAGTAGGTTTAATGACAGAAACTTGAGGCAGTATTTGATGGATTCCGCTTACCTTGTTCAGAGCACTCTGCACCAACTTCTCACTATGTGAATCGAGAGCCGACGTGGCCTCATCTAGCAAAAGAATCTGCGAGCTGTTGGTCAATTAGTCCTTCAAGCAATCATATGACCCAACCTACCTTGGGATCCCGGATTAATGCCCGGGCAATTGCTATGCGTTGCCTCTGGCCTCCACTAAATTGGGAGCCCTTGGTTCCACACTCGGTATCATAGCCATTTGGCAAAGACATGACATAGTCGTGAATGTTGGCTTGTTTGCAAACCCTTTCGACATCCTCTTGCGCAATATCGTCACGATCAGTGCCAAGCAAAACATTGAAGCGAATGCTACCCTGGTACAATACTGGCTCTTGACTAACAAGAGCGATTCGGCTTCGATGTGCACGGATATCGTGGGTGCGAATATCCTCGTCATCAACGACCACTTGTCCACTGAGGGGGTCGTAAAATCTGGTTCGAGAGAACGCCCTGGTGAATCCATAGCCCGCATTGCTTCCCAAAAATTTCGCTTACCTTTCGATTAATGAGATGACCGTACTCTTCCCACACCCACTCTCACCCACGAAGGCGCAAAACTGGCCTGGTTTTATCTATTTGTCGTGTCGTTAGTTAGTACCAGCCTTGAAATCACGCAATACTCGGAAACGAACCGTTATGCTAAGCCCCTGGAGGACTGGGGTCTCTGGGCGTGACGGGTACCGGAAATGAACATCCTTCAAAGTGATTGCGCCCTTGGTCTCGATGCCCTTGGTTTGGATGACTGCCGTTGGCTGGCTGTCGATCTGGGGCTTTTGGTCAAGAAGCTGGAACACATTTCCAGCCGCGATCTTGGCCTTGGTTAGATCGGGTGCCAGAGAGAACATCTGGCCAGATGCTTGCGCACTGAACAGAAGGGCTGGAAGCACGATGAAAAACTCCGTCGAGGTATATTCCCCCCTGCTAATCAACTGAGAGCCCCACCTTTTGAATTAGAAAGTGCGTTGAGAAGTCGTCCTTGACAAATAGCATTCGGTCAGCACATACCAATACGCCAGAGAATAGATAAGATAGGATATGCTGTAGCCAAGCGCAAGCCAGAAGTTACCCGTCATGATCGACCGCAGGCTGTCGCGATACGGCCCTTCCAAGCTTTCGTGGTACAGCCGGCAAACATCACTCTCGCGGGTAAGAGCCACAACAGTCTGGATCGCGCCAATTGCCTCACTGGCCAACGCTGCAGACTTCACGTATGCGGTTTGATGGCGTTGCTAAAGGGGCAATTTATGAGCTTGAACGACCTCAGATCCAGCCAGACAATCCCCGAAACTTACATGGAACAGGGCCACAATCCGAACACGTAGGAACCCGGAAGCCAACATCACGGGCACAGCGGCCAGCACAACAATGGCAATCTTCCATGCTACCACGTGGGCAAGCGTGATCCCGGCAATCAAATTCGTAATGATCGAAAAGACGGTGCCTATAACGACACCAGTAAGACCGCCCATGTAATTCGCATCGGTGTTGATCATGGAGATCAAGGTCCCCGTGGAGTGCGCCTCGTCGTCAAACCATGCCATATCCTGGCTTACAATCGATCTGCGTGTGTAGGGGTCAGCAATCGATCGGCTGGGAGATCAGATTCATATGGAGTGTACCTGAATGACATGCTGCGGATTCTCCATAGTAGTCGTTCCGAAACCCAGCCGAAGGCGCTTCCGTTGATGGAATAAGCAAAGAGCACGACCACGGCAATCATGAAAAACCCTAGATCCGTATGAAATGAGTACTGAGTTCAAGAAACCTCGATGGTCGTGCACTCACAGAAGCTGTAGAAATCCACGTCGTGACGCAGCTGTGTTGGGTTTTCGGTTTGGCTGAGCGCCTTGATCATCTGCGCAAAGAGCACTGCCTCCACAGAATAGACCCCACCGATGATGATCGACGCTAAGTCATGGTATGATTAGTAACGGGCCTTGGAATAATGCCGTTCTCCTCGCTTACTTATAACCCCAGCAAGAACAAATAGTGCTTCCGGTCGGCTAGTAGCCATCATGCGCTTGATAATAGTGGATGTACCGAACTGTCGCGGGGTCTCTGTCTCTTTGACTGGAGTCAATGAAACTGATTCATCCGCCATATAAGACTTCTCCGAGGTAACTCCTGATTTGTGGTCGACGATAAACTCTCCTTTTTCTCGTGGATACTGCGTTGCTGCTTTTTCGGTGAGGACAAGCTCCTCATCAGTGGTATCAGAATCCAAAGCTTCATAGGAGAATCGTTGTGTTTCTACCAATTGGTAGTAGGCAGATTGGCGAGCAATAAGCTCGTCATGTGACCCTTGTTCTATCACTTTACCTTCAGCCCTGTGAACGTTCAGAATAAACAGTTGAGTACGAGTTCTTCACTGATGGTTGAGTAGCTCAAGGCAATACTCACATAACCACAATATTGTCGGCCTTTCTTATTGTCGTCAGCCGATGGGCGATGATGATGGTGGTTCGATCCTTGGTTGCATGCTCCAGAGCATCTTGGATGAGGCGTTCACTTTGTGTATCTAGTGCGGATGTAGCCTTGGTCTACGTCAGATCGATCGATTCGACACCAACGTGGCGGGATGTCCTTACCTCATCTAACAGCAAAACCGTTGGATCGGCAACCATAGCTCTTGCCAGTGCTATTCGCTGCTTTTGCCCACCAGATAGCAATAGGCCCCCCTCACCCACAATGGTATTATAGCCCATTGGTAGCTTGGATATAAAGGTATGAGCATTTGCCTGGCGGGCGGCCACTACACAGAGCTCCTCGATTTTGTCCCGCGATTCCTGATTCCGCTTACTATGTAACAATCCATGGGCAATATTGTCCATGATCGAGGTATTGAAAAGAACAGGAGTTTGCATAACCAAGCTCATTTGGCAACGAAGCCAATGGATATTCAAGTCCTTGATGTTGATACCATCAAGATAAATGTCACCTTCGGTTGGGTCGTAGAAACGCTCTAGGAGACTCACTTTGGGGGTTTTAACGAACCGTTAGTCTTGCCATATATATCAACCATACAGATACAAGGGTTACCGATTGTCGATTTCCCAGATCCAGAAACACCCACTATGGCCGTGGTCTTTCCACAGGGTACATCCAAGTCGATTCCTTTAAGCACTTTGATATCAGGACGACTAGGATAACAAAAAGAGACTTGACGAAACTCTATGGTCCCTTGGCATTCGGTAGGTTTTACTCCTTCACTAGACGAGCTATCGATTGGCGAAACGCGATCGATAGTCTGAAATAGCTTCTGCCCAGCCCCCGAGGCCAACGAGAAAGTCTGCAGAAAGGGGGAAAACTGGCCAATAACGAAGGAACCTAAAATAGCAGAAGTATAAGCACAAGTGGCCAATGGCGTAATAAGCAGACTTCCCACATACTATCTAAAACCAGAAAAATCACTGTATAAACGGTGCCTGCGCCTTCCAGTGAACTGGATACAATGAGTCTAGACCCTTCCCAAAACGCCAAGGCATTAGCGGAATAGGCAACGAAGAATATCCCACCAAGCATAAGCGCGCCTGCGATGGCCTTGAGAAGGCCTTGTCGCTGAGCTAATGTTAAATAGTGATCGTAAAGCGCCGATAGCCGATCTTGCGAATTGAATGCCTGTGCAACACGGACATTGGCAAACACCTCCTCCGCTAACGTGCTGGCCTTCGAATGCTGGTCTGAAACACGAGCGGTGTATTTTGAGATAACAAACGAGCCGCCCACCATGACAACAATGAAAACAGGTACAACGGAAAACATGATTCCGGTCAGAGTGGCGTTCTTCACGAAGCCTACAGTGAAGGCAGCCAGAAAGTAGGAGATCGATTGAATGAAGATCCCCACCTTCTCTGATGTGCCGTTCTGTATGGTTTGGGTGTCACTGGTGATACGACTGGATACCTACGACGAAGGGGTCACGTTATTCATCTTGGAAGAATTGCCATTGATTGGTCTGACAACTACCTCGCCTGCACCAAGTTTGTTGAAGTACGCGATGTTTTGTCGCAATACTGCTCGGAGATAGTTTTCACGGAGTTTCCGTGTCAGCCGCTCCCCTATCAGACTCCAGCATACAGTGTATGTGTATGTCAACAAAAAGTAGCCAATTGCGACATAAATAAGCTTCAACACCTTGTCGTTGACAGCCTCCTTGAAGATACTGGCTTGGTATGCAGAGAGGGGAGAGGACGTTTCGGAAAACTGCCTTGAGAAATCATTGATCAGGTCTCCGAACAATATACCAATAAGCGGAAGTGGAACACCAGCACCTAGAGCACATACGACTCCAACTATGAGGAGGAGTTTGTCGAACGCTGTCGAGTATCTGTAGAGGCTAAAGTATCCGGCTCTTCTCGAGGGACTTCCTGTGGCGAGAGTATCTTCATTCTGCTCCTCTACAAATCGACGCTGTTGCTCCCCCAGAATAGAGATAGGTTCTATGATTACTTTATCTAACTGTTTTGACTGCTCCGGGTTTCGGGCATTTGGCTCGTTAAGGGATATCCCGAGTTCGTCATTATTCTTGCACGACTTTTCAGCTTCCGACATTCCATCTCCGGACTGAGTATGCATCGGTGTGGTTGGCACGCACAGCTAACCTACAAATCTGCAAGGTACTTTTTTTAAGGTTACCACTATAATTGATCTAGACCATGATTCGATCTGATATTTTTTTGGCATTGCAGGGTGTGTGGAGATTATTACAAGGGTAGTGTATGATGTTTGATGTTGGGGGGATGGGGAGTGGTGATTTTATCTGATTCAGTACTCCAAGTAGTGTACCACAACTCTAAATATAATTCGCAGATCATGATCTGATAAATTGAGAAAGTAATCAGATAACCTGATGTACATTGGTTCGGGAATTTACCACCATATTAAGAAGTCTGTTGGAATGTTTATTTCAGTTTTATATTAGGTGGATTTTTTTGGGATATAACGCCTGAGGCGCCATTTCGAATCAAGGTCATGTAATTTGTGCTGGATGGAACAAATAGTAATCAGCAAAATAAAGGATTTCCCCGAAAGGATGCGTGCGGTTAAACACTCCTATATATAGGCAGGTTTGATATTGTTTTAGATCAAACTTCGTTGGAGTAAATCGTTGGAAAGCATATTCACTGACTAAGCAAAGCTTCTGATCCCTAGCAAATGCAGTTACAGCTTACTTGGCCATAAGCCGGTGGATATGTAACAAGGCTATCGTAAACTAGATTAATACCTGCTCTCGTTGAGCCCCATTATCATTTTGCGGACCTTACACCTTTGAAGCACATTTCGATGCTCCAACTTCTTTCAGCTAAAGCAGTAACCAGAATAATGAAACAGGGCAAAGGGATCACCGATCACTGCCCTATCCAGACCTCACCAAATACAACAATGCATTAAGAATTGATACCTGATGATCACTATAATGCTTATTAAAGATAATCAAACGTCGGACATATACCTGTATGTCTCGCAATCCGGGAAATACTCTACTACGAACGGTGTTTAGCTTGACACGAATAGATATTCTAGGGTCCAGGGTGCTATATACTACAGGGCTATGTGCAGTTGGTCTATTCATGTAGCCCGTATTTACATTGGATATGAGAAGGGTTTGTAAATGGATGGGATGTTAATTTTCTACACAAGCTCTCACAGTCAAATAAACCCTGGCATGGTTTAGTTAATAACTCCTATCTGTACACATTAAAAATGGTTAGAATCTCATCTCTGTACTACCCCTCTCGGTCTCCTAAGGAGGGAGGAAAATTTTTCAGCTTAAGCTCATTTGATAAGGAAGTATTGCACCGCCAATTTTTTAGAGTTGGATCACACAATTGGGAATCTCTACAACACATCGAGGAGATTCTGTTAACGAGAGACGAACTAGCTAGTGAGCCCTCCTCAATAATACAGCTGTAGAAGGATCTGCAGTGGTATCTTTACAAGCATGGCCACGAAAGAGAGAATACCGATTCCTTAACCATATGCTAATGAGGTAACCAATAGGACACCGTGTACCCTGACCCTTCACAGAAATGAAGATCTCGGATAAACCCAGAAGAAAATAGGCATGAGTTTCTCCCATGTAGAAGGCAAGTTTTGGCTGCTGAGTGAAGGCATCATCAAGTGTATTGTTAAAATAGAATGCATATCTCTTCTAAAAAGCGACCAAAGCCATTACGACATTTCCATTCAATGCCTAGCGCCTGGATCGCCTTGGTTGGTAGAGTACCATCTTGGTGAGCTCTGATTGGGTAATTATGCATAGCGATATATTAGCTCTGAAGGCTCATAGGAACTCATTATCAGATTTGCTACGAACAATGTTAATTCATGATCGTGAAAACAATTTCATATAGATTCATTTATGGGAAACTTAGAATGGGGCTAGAGAATCTGATAGCCACCACACTATTCAAATTAGGGTGCACGGCATTTTAGGAAATCGTTTTCAAGCTGCTACCACCTAGCTGCATGTCACCATTATCTACTCGGCCTTGGAGTAACCTATCCGGAAATAGCACTTCATTGGTACGCTGTCGGCATGATCCGCTGCCCCCAAAAGTTCCAAGATATAAAAACTTCGTCCTCCTTGAACAGCGATATTCATTCCTACTATTTCTTCTAACGGATCTGATAACCTTATTCAGCAATGGCAGCAGGACACGAAAGCGAGTACACTAACGAGTACGATATCTTGTCAGTAGGCTTTGGACCAGCGGGGCTCTCCATCGCTATTGCGCTTACCGAGGCTGAAGGAGCTTCGCGAAATGGCAAACTCTCCCAGGAACATCTACGGGTTTGCTTTATTGAGAAGCAGGATTCCTTTGTTTGGCACGAGGGAATGCTTCTGGAAGATTCCAAGATGCAAATCAGTTTCCTCAAAGACCTGGCCTCGATGCGTGACCCTAGGAGTTACTTCACCTTCCTTAATTATCTTCATCAGAAGCAGAGACTACTCTCATTTTCGAACTTGGGCTCCTTCTACCCCTACCGCTCCGAGTATAATGACTATATGGCATGGGCTGCTTCCCATTTTGCCGATGTCTGTCATTTCGGAGAGCAAGTTGTTTCCATTGAGCCCGTCGTTACTGAGCGAACTCAGGTGGTAGAACGCTTGAAGGTTACATCAAAAAGGCTGACTGACGGAGCTAGTATTGTGCGAATCACCAAGAACGTGATTGTAGCAGTTGGAGGACAGCCTCACATCCCTGAGCTGATTGCTGAATATAATGCAAAGGACCTCCAGAACTACAATCGGATTATCCACTCCTCCCAGTATGCATATCGTGTATCCAAGTCGCTCCCAGATAATGATTGTGCTTATTCCATTGCTGTGGTTGGAGGTGGCCAAAGTGGAGCCGAGATATTCTATGATTTGACCTCTCGTTATCCCAATTCACGCGTGTCCCTTGTTCTACGCGATACGGCCTTACGCCCATCAGATGATAGCCCCTTCGTGAACGAAATATTCGATCCCTCATTCACTGACACCTTCTATAACATGTCCCCTGAAAAGCGCCAGGCCACGTTGAAGCGCGAAAAAGCCACCAACTACTCAGTAGTTCGTCTCGAGCTGATTGAAAGGATATACGGACTTTTGTACAAGCAGAAGCTTCCTGGACACTCGGAGCAACATAAGATCCTCTGCTCTCGCAAGGTTCTTTCGGTCATTCCTTCGGAGGACAGTGTTACTTTGAAGCTGGTAAGCACCGATGAAACCGGACCAAAGGAGAACATTGGCGTTGAAACCGAGCATAAGTTTGATGCGGTCTTCTTTGCAACTGGCTACGAAAGACACCTCCACAAAGAGATTCTCGGCCCCATGTCCCCTTACTTATGCACTGATGAGAATTCCCAAATGTTGCTTCAAAGAGATTACCGACTTCAAACCAACTCCAATTGTCGTGCTGGTATTTACCTCCAAGGGTGTTGTGAAAGTACCCATGGACTTAGCGACTCCCTTCTTTCTGTGCTCCCCATCAGAGGTGCTGAGGTCGTACAGTCTATGATCGACAATGACCCCAGCCTTCGCAGCGTAGTCTCCGCCGGATCTGCCCTGGAAAAGGAGTTATCATCCGCCTTCCAAAAGAGTGGAACCGATCGCAAGGCTGAGAAAACTACCGAGGAAAACGCACAGAATTCCACTCTTCCATCCCCACCATCCACAAGACCACTCACACCTACTGGTGATGAGCTTTGGGAATGGGTTGAGGATGTCGACTCGGACAACGCTAGCTTCGGGTGGTTGCGCTACTCTGGCCCTTCTATGGATTTCAACAAACATATTGATGGTCATCCTCCTCGCGTAGCCAGACCTCCAGCAGGCCAATTGCTATACCGCCGCTATATTCCCGCACTTGGGCAAAGCTTATCTCTCAGAGTGGCTAGCCTAGAGCAGGATATTGACCATTTCCACCGTTGGATGAATGACCCTCGAGTTTCTAAGTTTTGGGGTGAAGATGGCCCAATTGAGCATCAAACGAAGTATCTTTCCGGTTTGCTGGAGGATAGCCATGCCATGCCGGTGATTGGGCTCTTTGATGATGAATGCTTTGCATACTTCGAGATCTATTGGTCTAAGGAAGATAGACTTGGTAAATACTACGAAGCTGAGAACTTCGACCGTGGAATTCACATGCTGGTTGGTGAGCAGAAGTTCCGTGGTCCCCATCGTGTGGAAGCATGGATCCCATCCTTGGCCCACTACATTCTCTTGGACGACGCACGCACTCAAAGAGTAGTTTCGGAGCCAAGAGCAGACAACGATAAAATGATTGGATATCTTCAGAAGTACGGCTTCGAGAGACACAATGATATTCAGCTACCACACAAGCGTGCCGCGTTGATGATTTTGCCTCGTGAGCATTTTGCCGAGACCAAAATCGGATCCAAACTATTCCGCTCAGCCGAGTCAAACTAGCTCGCCGAAGACTGAAGCATAGCCATGACCCATGCACTATACAACCTAGCACTCGTTTTCATAGAGTATTCAGTGATCATAATTATTGACAAATCCTATATTCAAATAAAGCCTAACCGATGTATATTTTACACCTGCTGCCCTTGAACATGAATTTCATCTCAGCTGTGGTACGCGATGCAGCCAAACAAATGCTTCCGTGTCTTCAATGATGGCGCGCTGCATACCTGGCATTCCACTACGATGTTTCGCTGATGCAGCCGTGGTCTGCGTTGTTGTTCCTGTGTGATCTAGAGTAATACAACCACTGCAATCATTATCTAAATCCCGCCACTCAAAATCAGATAAGTCCAATCATTTGATCTGATATTCGGGTGTGAAACATTACACTAGATACAGCAGTGAGACGGATCTCAACACCAAAGATCTATTCGCTCCTACATGCACAAATATAGACTATACTTCCTGTTGTGCCTCAGATATATAGTGCTTGTAGAATCTGATTACTCCAGCTGGTTGAATAGGACAGCACGTTGGGCCAAGCTAGAGTTAGCCGTGTTGATGCAGAATCTGACTCACGGGATTGTTGATAATTTTAATTCCATATATCCAAGTGTTGCTCAGATTAGCAAGTCCCCAGCAGGACCATCTCCGTATATAGGCTACAAATAAAACCCCAAACAACGTCGGTATTGGAAGAGAGCAAGTCCATTTGTGCTGGGATTCTTGGCAGCATGCAGACCCGAGGTTGAACAAGGACTGGTATGGAAAGTAACGCACACGTCTGTATGGTACAGTCACCGTTTTATTATTGAATACCCATTCAGTGTTGAATAATACATGCATATACTAGCGCAAACAAACATCGATCCCACGAAACAATCCAACGCTATGTAGTTCTATAGGCCCCTTTTCAATGTGCTGAATGGGACAGTTCGTAGCCGAAAAACCGCCAGAACTTTGCAACGCCAACGTCCTTTTTGAATATGCTAGTAATGAAGTCACCAACGACAATGAAGCCAATCTGTGCAACGCCTCCGGTACGCCCAACGCTAAACGAGATCATTTGCATTGGGGCCCGGAATCTGCTCAGTTTCTGCATTGGCTTACCGACTTGCTGAAGAATGAGCTTGAATATATTATCTGCAGCAATTGTTCCTTGTCTATATGCAATCCCAGCCAACTTTTCACTCCACATGTTACAGACATCTCCAGCTGCAAAGATATGGGCGAGCTCGGAAGACTCCAGTTGCATAGTAGGTAGAACTTTGATGAGCCGGCTCTTCTCCTCGAGCACGCCTCCGTACTTGCCGTCCAAGTTTTTCAGGAACGAGGAATTGGGATCGGCGCCGAAGCAAAGGAACTAAATACAAAAGAGATGGTTAGAAACAATATATGTCCCAGCATTGATAAAGCCAACAAACCTGAATATCAGTTTCAAATACCCTCCCACTAGTTGAGGTCCAGGCCCTTCTGGTGTAATGTGTCTTGGTCAAGTCCTCTTGTGAGAATATGAGGCGTTCATTAAATACCACCTCTACTCCACGTTTAGTCAAGCTCTTGTGTGCTTGAGATCTGCATCTATCCGAAACGTTTCCAGGTAGAAGTTTATCACGGCTGTGAATAAGGGTAACCTTTTTCTCCGGAAAATCATCTGCGATCTCGCCGGCAAGTTCAATTCCATTGCATCCTCCACCAACAATTAAGACATCCTTCGCTCCCTTAATTGCCTCGATTGTTTCTTCTGCAATTCGAATGCCGGTCTTCTTGTTTAATGATTGGGTATCAATGGGTGTTGGGTACGACAACCCGGAAGAGACCATCAGATAGTCAAATGCTACGGTTTCTCCAGATTCAAGGATCACCTCGTTTTTACGAACATCTTTGACAGAGGCGTTGACGACTTTGTGCTTCTTATCCTTGAAGAGCCTGTCGCGGGGGATCCACAGTTTCCTGGCAAATCCATTCTCGACCATCGCCCGGAACGCACCAATGATGAAATAGAACTCTTCTTTCTCATCGATCATCGTGATCTCCACGTTGTAGCTGCCGCATTTTTTCTCGAGCAATTTGGCAGCACCAATTCCACCAAACGATGCACCTATGATAACGATTTTGATGGGTGCCTTCAATGCCATCAGTTCCGCGATTTTTTTGCTCGACGCTATCCAGTAATAGCTCACAACAAGTCCAACACCTGTGGCAATAGAAGCGATTATAGAGTTCATGGTTTGATGATCCATTCCATTCCTTGATTTTAAAGCTAATTTATGGCATCTGATCGGGAAAATGGCTATGTATTATCCCATGAAGTGCTGCATGGACATGCACAAGGTTGTAATCAGGTGTTACATGAAAAGGATCTGATAAATGTGTACAGAAAATATACAGCTATTTGATATAAGAAGATGCACTAATGGTTTGACTCAATATAAGATTTATTATGACTCCTTTTATATAGGTTTTTTTCGTTATCAGATCTATGATGGTTATGACAAATATTACTTTCGTTATCAGATCAGAAATCTCATAAGATTAATTGATTGGCATAGTCGACTGGATAGAGCATTAGCTAAAATGGCTTCATCACGAAAATCACCAAATATTAGCAGCAGTAATTTCCAAGCTGTTCCACATTTATCATCTCAAATATTCGACAGGGTTATTTTAAGGAGATACCTGCGGAATCAGCGTGGTGTGTGTTGTCATCCAGAAGTGTCTACTAACCGATAATCACTGTGGTATCAAAAATGCTAGTATTTAAAATATCTATCGAGTGTGCATCTTTGAGTGTATGCAGATTGTGTAGCCTTTAGCAACTTTGAGAATTATTCATCTTCCCATTTTTCAGCAATTATAATTATTAGCTTAGACAATTGAAGCCCAACTCCAATTTAAATCATAGCCAGATGACTAAGCAGTGGATCTTGATTCGTTTACAGGTCACTGCAACTACACTCATGTATCTAGGTCTTGAGAAGTTAGCCCAGCTTTTTGGCACCGACCTCAAGCCACTCCTATTATTACCTTTACGATATTCCGAAAGTAAAAAAATACGCCTCCAAATGAAAATCACTTTGAATTCCAAAAGAATAGTAAGAAATACAAGCAAAAAATTCAGTGAAAGATTCAAGATTCAAGCTTTCACCACACCAAGTATGATTTGCACCAATTGGTATATCAGAAACCGATTTACTCTTTTTAGGATGAGGAATACCTGAAAAGCAAAATATCCAATGTGCTGGCAACCCCAGAGCTAGATACACAACCCCTAAAACCCTTCTGGCATATTCTTGCCATGAAATCCTAAACTCTCTGTGATATACCACAATTGATAAACCATAACTACGCTACGTTTGCACTTGTGGATTAGAATCATATTGCTACAAAGACACAATGCTAGCTAGGCCTCTAAAATAGATATTACATTTGATAAGGTTATGCATTGGATTGATTTTGTAAGCTCCTTTTATCAAATCTTCACAACGGGTAAGCTAACCCTAGCGTGCAGCTTTCTATAGCATTTTGCTATACATTCCAATAACAAATTGATCCTAAGATACAAGAACTCGCATTTGCCCAAAAAATCCAGCGAAAACACACAATTACTAATCGTTGCCGTATTCCTTCTAGGTCCTTATTCAACATCCGAAATGTACCTCTACTTTGGTTAAATACTCCAAATTGAAACTTAACTGCATGCATTCATATGTGGTGCAGAGCCAACAAATCGCAAATTTGATCCTCTGAAATCAACCCTAAATCACCGAAAATCAAGATCACTAACAATTCACCAAAACAAGAGTGGTGGTCAGTACCCGAATGCTGTTCAAACGCTATGAACCATTTGGTAACTGGGAAATCACTCCGTCTAGCCGTATTTGGGGATTACGTGGATTGCCAACAGTAGCACAATCCACGTCAATGAGAAGCTATCCAAGAAAGTGGCATAAGTAATTTCGCTGAGACGTGCCTACCCACCGTTGTATACTGCGTCCTGGTCCAGCAAGAGCCTGAACATATATCTCAGAAAAAGGTAGAGTTGATGGAAATAAAACAAACTGTTGATTCATTGATGCCAGGTAATGAGGAACATTTAACGCATTGCGTACAATACGATATAAGGTTAGAGACGGTGGATAGATTTTCCATCAACAAATACTTCGATGATGTTGCGATCGTCGCCATTGTTAATGAATTTCTCGAAGGTGGTCTTGATATCATCATGATCGAATAGGTCAATGGGGGATCCATGGGAAAGTGGATCAATGATCAGAGCATCGAACTGCTTCCCTACCACGAAGTTCCCGATCGAGCTCTTCATACCGAGCACATCTGCACCGCCAAGGGTAGCGAGATAGAACATCTCGGCCAGCTTGAGGTACTTGTCGTTGGGATGCTCGAAGCTACGGGCGATGGCAGAGAAGTAGCCATTGCGGATGTTGTTAAGGATGGAGGGGCTGTACCCGCCAGACACATCCGTACCAAGACCAAGCTTTTGACCCTCACTCAGCATCTGACGAATCTTTGCGATGCCGCTTCGCAGACTGAGGTTGGAGTTGGGGCAGTGAGAGATGCCTGCGTCTCTTTGCTTCAACAGCTGACGCTCAGCATCACTTGGGTACACCACGTGGGCCATGATGGTTCGGTTCGTCAACAGGCCATGGGAGTCGTACACTGAGGTGTAGTCAGGCTGATCAGGGTGGAGCTGCTTGACCCAGGCAATCTCGTCGAGGTTCTCGTCAAGATGCGACTGGATCGGGACATTGTACTTTGTCGCGAGTGCACTCAGTCCTCTCATCAACTCACTCGTGCATGAAGGCACAAAGCGAGGGGTGACAATAGGGGCGACCCGTGAGTTCTTCTTTCCCTGGACATATTGGATGAAGGCCTCGGTGTCTTTCAGACTCTGAGCGGTGGTCTCGATCAGGTAGTCAGGGGAGTTGCGGTCCATGTTGACCTTTCCTACGAAGGCTCGCTGTCCCCTGGAGGCCACAATGTCGGCAAGCGCCTTCGAGGCCTCCAGGTGGATGGTGGCGTAGTAGCTTGCGGCCGTGGTGCCGCTTCGGATCACTCTGTCGATAACCTTGCTGTACGCGCTCCTGGCATAGTTGGTGTTGTTGAATCGAGACTCGCGGGGGAAGGTGAAGGTGTTGAGCCAGTCCAGCAGCTGTAAATCCATCCCGGAGCCGGTGAATACATATTGTGGAGCATGGATGTGCGTGTCGATTAGTCCAGGCATGAGAAACTTCTGGTTACCTAATGGGAAGAGACTGACACCGTACTTGCGGGCAATTTGTTGTGCCTGACTCGCACTGGCATTGGTCTCCACCTGGATGATCTTTCCCGACCTATCCACAGCAATGACCCCATTGGTAGCATGCTCCAACGAGGTGACATTGACAGAATGGACAAAGTTGCCGTAGAACACAGTCTGGGCAGAAATCGACCCAATCAAGGTGGCAGATATAATGGCAAGAGAGGTAAGATACATAGCTAGATGTTGTTAATACCTCTACAGCGAGTTAAGCTTGTTTATATACTTCTATGGAGCACGAGATAGTTATAATCTTCTCAAATGTGTAAGGATAGGCTTCACACATTTGATATTTTCAGTGTTCCCACATGGTAATGTAGATTTCCGTTTGAGGGTACATTTGGGCTACATGCTCTTAGTTTTCACATAGAGTTGGCTTCTGCATAAAAAGTGACGCTATGAACGAATAATATCCGTGAGGGGTTTTGGTAACACGGGAAATCATTGGTAACCGGACATCTACTTGGCTGAATTTCACTATCGTTTTCAAATCCTATAGAAAACAATACAATAGCGTGATGCGATTATCCAAATTCTCCAAGTATTTCAAGCCATTAATAAGTTAAAAACACAATTAGAACCAATGAGGAACAATATCTCGAGATTGTTCAATGGTCTATTGGGAGTCATATAATCTTAACCTGGGAATCCCTTCTAAAATGATGTAATTGCACATTTGCGAACTCTACACCACACCTCACCACACGGAGGTTTTCGATTTGGAATCAAAGACAACTCTACTGCTGATAGCATTAACTCATTCTAATTCAAGCTTGGACCGATGATTAACGAGCGATGTTGTACCGAATCTATGGTAGGTTTACGAAATTTGTGGCAGCGAATGCTCATCAAAGTGAATAAACTTATCTACTACAGAAAAATGGACCAATAACAGGAATATTTTCAAATCACCTCCCAAAAACACATTTTGATCAGATGAGCATATAAGTACCTTCCGTTCACAAGTAGTAGCATGGAATATTCCAAGAACTTGAGTGGATCCTGTAGTTATATCGGCAATCATTAATATGGGGACTAATGCGGTAAGATTTTCCCAAAGATTATAACGCCTGACCTCAAACGGTATAATATAAATACTTTGCATCTGCCATAGGCACTCAAGTATCAACCTAAGAATTGTTCCACTAACAATGTACCTTACGTCTCTTGCCATTATATCTGCCACCTTGATTGGGTCGATTTCTGCCCAGACTGTGTTCTACGGCAACTTTGTCCATTCTGTCAATGTCACCTCGTTGGAGCATGCTACCAATGGGGTCATTGCTGTGGATAGGTCGGGAAAGATCATCCAGGTGGAGACCAATGCCAGTGCGAGTCAGGCACAACAAATTGCCCGCAAGTACGGTGTCAGTCTCTTCCCATTAGGTAACCAGAAGTTTCTCATGCCTGGACTAATCGACACGCACATCCATGCTCCACAATATGTATTCACCGGCTCCGGGATGGATTTACAGCTGCTGGACTGGCTCAACACCTTCACCTTCCCCCGCGAGTCTCGATTCAACAACACCAACTATGCCAGGAGCGCGTACAGCAAGGTTATCGACAGAGTGATCCGAAGCGGCACCACGGCCGCAAGCTACTACGCCACCATCCACCTGGAGGCCTCGAAGGCGCTTGCCGACATTGTGGCCTCCAGGGGACAGCGAGCCTTCGTAGGAAAGGTCAACATGGACCGCAACTCCCCTGACTACCTGATCGAGACCACCGCTCAGAGTCTGAAAGACACCGAGGCCTTCATCCAATATGTCCAGGGAAAGAAGAACTCACGGGTCGCCCCTATTGTCACCCCTCGCTTTGTGCCTTCATGCACGAGTGAGTTGATGAGAGGACTGAGTGCACTCGCGACAAAGTACAATGTCCCGATCCAGTCGCATCTTGACGAGAACCTCGACGAGATTGCCTGGGTCAAGCAGCTCCACCCTGATCAGCCTGACTACACCTCAGTGTACGACTCCCATGGCCTGTTGACGAACCGAACCATCATGGCCCACGTGGTGTACCCAAGTGATGCTGAGCGTCAGCTGTTGAAGCAAAGAGGCGCAGGCATCTCTCACTGCCCCAACTCCAACCTCAGTCTGCGAAGCGGCATCGCAAAGATTCGTCAGATGCTGAGTGAGGGTCAAAAGCTTGGTCTTGGTACGGATGTGTCTGGCGGGTACAGCCCCTCCATCCTTAACAACATCCGCAATGGCTACTTCTCTGCCATCGCCCGTAGCTTCGAGCATCCCGACGACAAGTACCTCAAGCTGGCCGAGATGTTCTATCTCGCTACCCTTGGCGGTGCAGATGTGCTCGGTATGAAGAGCTCGATCGGGAACTTCGTGGTAGGGAAGCAGTTCGATGCTCTGATCATTGATCCACTTTCCCATGGATCCCCCATTGACCTATTCGATCATGATGATATCAAGACCACCTTCGAGAAATTCATTAACAATGGCGACGATCGCAACATCATCGAAGTATTCGTTGATGGAAGGTCCATTCACCGGATCTAAATTGCAAAGCAGTATGTTCTCGTTCCAATAGCACGCATGGAGTTTTAGGATAGTGTCTAATATTGTAGTCGGAACAAAACAGATACTGAGGTGTTTATTCTTTACCATATTCTATTCATATCTACTGTTGTTCATTTCTACTCGACTTTGTGAGTCACATTGGCGCACACGAAGATATAAAAGCATGTTCCTCCAAAATTTCTGCAGCTTGCTATATGTTTTCACTATCAGTGTTAATGTGTGCGTACCCACCATGTGCATTGATTTCGAAGGCGTTTTACTCGACTACCAAACGAATCATAAGTGTTCCATCTTTTTCACAAAATTAGAACATCATTTATCAGGCACGTACATATACATATAAGATTTTCAGTTGCAACCGATATTTTGCCACTTTGAAGTAGACAAAATCATTAAAGCTAGTCCACTCCTTACGGCAACTCTGTCTCAGTAGCTATATCTCAATCAAATTTATTGTCTGGAGCAAGAGGAGATGGTAACTTCAAGGCAGTTTGTAATATAATGGATATATTGCTAAGACCAGTTATACACTAGCTTATGCGTTGGTGTGATTATATTGCCGATTAGGGCAAGCTTGTATGTTGGGGCATTGTGTTGGTGGCTTACAGTCATATTGTCAAGACCCACCTTCAACTGCTTGACAAGTTCTCAATGCTTCCCACACTCCTAAAGACGGGGATTAACTTGCATGTCTAATGGATGGGGATGGTTGCAACAACTTATGTTAAGCTTGCAATCACTCCCGATTAGCTTACCTGCATAGCAAGAGGCTCAAGAAAAGTAGGCTTCCTGATCTGCTGAGCCTTTTGTTATAGATAGGGGTTATCTGAGGATTAGGAAAAGAAGATACCCTAGGGGACCTACCCTAACCATAATAGATGGATCCTCGGAACTTTCCACTCCGATCGGAGATCCGGTGAAGTATTGACTTTCGGCTTCCTGTATAATGGAATGTTGATCACTTTCACAACTGTCGGAGTTCATACAGAGTAATGTTATCCATTTGCACCACTATGTAAACCAAATGCTATTTTAAAAGGAAAAATTTCTACCGAGAATCAACCTTCCCGCAATCCCTATGGTGTATTTATTAACAACACCAACAAGCATTGGTTCATTCCAGTCAGCAATCAGTTGGTTTTACTTAACTACACATGGGTATACAGACCTGGGGTACATCATCACGGATGGGTATAAAAGCATCACATTGGTGCAGTGGATACTCAACGCCCATAACCTATTCTACCTGAGACTGTAGACTCTACTTCTAAGACGAGAATCGTTTATTAGATCGAGTAGGTCTTCAATAGTGGTTCTGCAACGAGTTTCAATGCTCAAGCACCATGGCTCCCTAGCCCTGCTGTGTATTTCGTCATTATAGTAGAGGCACTTTGAAGTGATTAATAAATACTTCAAATCCAATCCATCATGTTTCACTGTAATATTGGCAGCGTGATATTTATCTTGGCGCATTTACCAATCCTTACCAAGTAAATTTTTGGATCATTTTAGCTTTGAGCCTGATTATTGGAAAATTTATTCTTCAGAATGTGGGGAAATTGGGGATGTCGTCTATAACGTTATTAACAGAAGACAATGAATTTGCGGCTCATTTCTCGCATCATATGGTTAGATTAAGCTTGTCAGGTGCCGGAGACCGTAGTCTGCGATGGTTCGACTTCTCTGGTACTCATATCACCCATAGTAACCTGAATTCCAACCAGTTTAACACTATAGCTTTCAAGTATGGATTTCACCAACCATTTCCTCATATGCCAAGGATGTAGTTGATGCTATGGACCTTTTGTTGGGTTTTAATGTCCAAGAGAAATCCCTGATTAGCAAGCAATCCAGCCTTGGTTTGCAATTTTTGGACGTTACTCCATCGTAATCGTATGTTCTTGGACTGCAACCAACTTAGTGATATAAACATTCCAACCTGCAACGTCGCAGAGTAATTTGTTGATTTGGTATGCTTACAGCCTAAAATACTATAAAATGATTGACACTCTTTCTAGGTGGATGTTAATACGAAGTTCCCTGCCGCAGGCGATCCCATTTCTCACCTACAACGATAATCCATTAAAACCCGGAATCAATCAATTAATGGAAGAGCGTGTTTTCTCAACTACACACGCCATTGCTAACGATTAATTCAACCATATCGTAAAACGCAGTTTAGAAATGTAGATTTAATGGTCACGTGATTTGACTCAAATGGCATGTAATGTCTTACTATTTATAAAGGCAGGAGGCCATAAACAAAAATTTAACAGTAGAGACACCCCGAAGGATGTTCGCGTCAAAGACCCTGAGGCGCTGTGCAATGCCCAAGTTCTAAACCGAACGGTCCGCCTACCTGATCACAAACTGCTCCTACCAAGTAAGTATGGGTCGCTAATGAAATCAAGTTGATATTATATATGATGTATATAAGTTATGGGATGAAATTCCATCATGAGATCTAATTTTGGTGTATTGAGCAGTGGCTAACCAACATCAAATGGCCCGTGCAGTTTGAATACATTTTCAGAGTAGAGAATTCCCGAACCCCAAGTTGTCCTAAAGGCCACAAACCTTGCACACATCTATCCATGGGTTTGCACAACATGTTTCCATAGTTACGCGATATTCATTTTTAATCAAAGAGTCATCAAGTGAAGGTGATACACTTTCTGATAACCTTAAATCCATTCGAAGTCTTCACTCAGATACATATCGATGTCAGACGACTGTCAAGATTATTTGTACTTCCAGGCTACCTGAAGGCCCCGACACTTTGCTTCCATCTCTCTGTGATATTCTAGAGCATGATCAGAACGCCAATCGTAGAGTAACCTTGATACCAATATTTTTAACCCCCTTTGCTGATCATGGGTAATACACAGAAGATTACCGTCTTTCTGATAAGTAGTTGGTCATTAGACTTTGCCGTTTGTCTATTGGTGAAGCGGCAATTGTCCTTTCTGTTGGCTGATCTGATCTCGATCCGTATGCTGGCTACTCTATCATTCATCACCGACACTTCTCATTACTAACCTCTGATGATCGTATCGACAACGTCGAAAGTCACAACTGTGTAGTCGGTTTTTCATAGAATGATCAAATACTCGATTCTACATATGTTCCTAGCGTGATCAGAATAAATAATCAGTAATATATTATCATTCCCTATCACTCGATCATCTATCTTTCTTTACGCCAATTTCGAAGCAAATATTGCCGTAGACGTAGTTGTACTGGTATTTATTGAACACTGCCCTTCATAAGCACTATTGGATATCGACACATACTGCTTTGATGTATGCGAAAGTGATTACAGGAATCGTCTGTGGAAGTACATATTAACTGGTGTTCTGTCTTATTTGCCCGCTTCCACTATTTATGGAATATAGTAGTTCTCATGCTTATCGGATGTGAAGAAACGATACCGTTATGGTCAAGCACAACTACAGGTAGCTCACATGAGTCTGATTAGAGTCATACCAGTATAGAGTATGGATTCCTGATGTTAGCAAGTAGGTCCCTAGCCTCCAACCTGATCAAGTGAACCCGTTGGGTAGTATGGTGTAGCACAAGCATATCTAATGGATATACCTTCCATAACGGTAGACTCAGCTCTGTACCAAAATGGTTATATTTGCGTTGTACCACCAGCATGTTGTGTGCAATTCCTCATATAAATAAGCCTGCCTGTAATCCAAGATTGACCATCTCACAATCTCTATATACAATGAGGCTTAATTCTCCAATGATGCAGGTCATATTAGTTGGCTTTGCATGTTTCTGCTGCCCGGGTATGTACAATGTAATCAACAGTCTAGGTGCCGGAGGACAGATGGACGACAACACCACTAAGAATGGTAATGTTGCTCTTTACGCTTGCTTCTCTGTATTTGGTGTGTTCGGTGGGGCCATTCACAATGTCCTCGGTGGGCGTTGGACTATGGTTAGCGGCGGTCTCACGTACGCACTGTACTCTGGTTCCCTTGTATATTATAGCAACACCAAAGAGCCCACCTTCGTCATTATTGCTAGTGCAATTCTAGGTATTGGTGCTGGTATGTTCTGGACTGCCCAAGGTACAATTATGATGTCCTATCCATCCGAGAATCAGAAAGGCCGCGCAGTCGGAATCTTCTGGATTATTTTCAACATGGGCGCCGTACTCGGTTCTTTCATTCCCTTCGGCCTCAACTTCCATTCCTCAGCAGGACAAGTGAGCACCGCTACCTACTATGTATTGATGGCACTTATGGTTATTGGTGCTCTGCTTGGCTTGGGCCTCATTCCCCCCGAGAGGGTAGTACGCGAGGATGGTTCCCGTGTGCAAGTCTCCAAATTTGAAAACGTCGGTGGTGAGATCATTGAGATCCTGAAACTATTCAAGAACAAGAACATGCTCTTGCTCCTCCCCTTGTGCGTCACTTCCAACTGGTTCTACTCTTATCAGTTCGGTGCTGTAAATGGTGTTCTTTTTAATGTTCGTACCCGCTCATTCAACAGTGCCTTCTACTGGGGTGCTCAAATGATTGGCGCCTATGGGGTGGGTCTGTTGCTCGATAATCCCAAGCTTCAGCGTCGCACTCGTGCCTTATACGGACTTGCTCTGGTAACCGTACTAACAATGATCATATGGGGCGGTGGTCTTGGTCTTCAAGTACAATATACTCGGGAAGATCATCCTAAAGACATCGATTTCATCAACGGCCCAGGATGGGGCGGCAAGTTTGCCTTATATCTGTTCTACGGTTTTCTGGATGCCGTTCTACAAACTTATGCTTATTGGTTAATGGGTGCTCTCTCTAATGACAGTCACGTCCTTGCTCGTTATGCTGGATACTACAAAGGACTCCAATCTGCTGGCGCGGCTATTGCCTGGGATATTGATGCTAAGAATACTCCTTTCTTGACTCAGCTGATCATCAACTGGGTACTGTGCACAGCCTCCCTTCCTTTTGCTTACATTGTAGCCAGAGGTGTCAAGGATACCTCAGAGGAGGATGGTGAGAAGGTCGAGATGGAAAAGTCTTAACCAAATATGTTACCGCATGAATGTCATGCCCATTTTATTTAATGCAATTTAATAAACCAAAGTTATTTAGTAGTTATGAGTATTCAACTCAAGTACAAGCACCTTTCTTTTTCAAGTATAGTGTAGAGGGAATCTAGTGAATGCCGTGGTTTGGAATAGCTACATTGCATGTGTAATAAAGGTCACATGTCCATATTACCCCGGAGAAACAAAACGGAAAACCTGTTCATCACATTTGCATTCAGAAATTCGGGTGGTCAGTCAACTCCTATTGTTGCGATTGGAATGATTCACCTACTGAACCTGAAGTAGAAAGACGAGATATCATTTAGCATTAGGATCGCTTGGTTTGAGAAGGGAGTGCTGCGAAGTATTTCACGTGAGCAATGCAAAAATACGTACTGAGGAGAGTAAACAGTGGAATAACAATTCGAAATTCTGGATTTGCTCTATCTGGCTTATGGTATATATCATAGTCAGCATTGCTCCTTTTGAAACTCAAAGATTCCAAATCAGAATCTAACATGCAATTCCAGGCTATTGGTGATTGTTTGAGTATAAATAAAGACTTTTTAAGCTTGCAGACCAGATGGAGGTTATCTTGAGCAACAAAACCATCCGGCTGGTCCATACACATGTCCTCATCAAGTTCTCCATTCAAAAATGCAGTTTTTACATCCATTTGATGTATAAAAAACTTATGTTTGGCTGCAATAGCCAATATTAATCTAATGGAATTAAACTTGGCTGCTGGTGCAAAGATCTCAGTATAGTCAAGTCCTTTTGTTTGAGAGTATCCTTTGGCCACAAGTCTTGCTTTGTATTCTTCAATTGAACCATCTGCATCCAATTGATTTCTGGTTGATTGGTAATTTGACTAAGTCCCAAGTTTGATTTTCCATCAAGGCCTGATATTCCTCAGTCATTGCAGATCTCCAAAATTTCAACTGATGGCTATTTAGGGCCTATTTTACAGTCTGGGGTTCATCAATATGAACTGAATAGGCATAGGCTAAGTTTGTACCCTCATTGATATAGTAATTTGGGCTATTTCTTGTCTAATTGGATCACCTTAGGGGGGAGACAGTTGCCAACAGGTGAAATCTTTATTTCAGTTGAAACAAAGAAGCCAGCACTACTGTTGTAGCTTTGATACAAGAGTGTGTAGCTGCGGGGAATTTGTAGGTAAGTTAATAAGAAGTGATGATAGTTCTTCAGTGCTCAAGACACTGTTCAGTGGGAAGGGGGGTAGCAAGAGAGGTAAGAATGACTTGTGAACAACATTAATGAGGGGAATGTGATAAGGATTGATATTCATCATAAAGGGAGTGTGCTGCTGCAGATATTGCTGCCAAAGGTCTGTCAAGTATTTCAGGTAGGCCAGCTTGGGTTTTTCTAACTGCAGAATATAGTGTGCAAACTTCTTAACTTCAGGATCTCCAAGTATAGTTCTCCAGCAGGAGCCAGGTGTAGTGTGATGTGTTCTCTTCCAGGCCTTAATCAGTGGGTTGTTGCAGTGGTGAAGTCTGAGATATAATCTGGTTCTAAGGTAGAGAAGTCTGATCTTATAGGGCATAAACCCAAAAGCACCAAGAATAGCATGTCTGTAGGGGCATTCAGGCAAATGAGGCACCAAGGAGGTAATGCACCATACTGCAAACTTGTCAAGATTAGTGCAGTCTCTAGAAGTAAGAGAGAGAAGTGGTAAGCCAGACTCCAGGACAGGGAAGACAAACTGCTTGAGTAGAAGGAGGCAGCTGGGAGCTGAAGTTGTTGGAGGAGTAACAGCCAGTAGCTTGTGGAGTGCCTGTCTTGCCAGGATAATTCTCTTCTTCAGGTGTGCTCCAGAGTCTAGTCCAGTAGGAAGGAAAGGAAAGCCAAGATATGTAGCAGAAACCTGAGCAGGTAGAGTGGAGTTCTCCAAGTTGATGGGAGAGCCCAAAGGTACTGTCTTTGCAATGGAAAGCTGGAGATTATTCTTCTGCAGATACTGGTGGATGGTCTGGGAGTCTTGTTGCACATTGGAGGAGGATATTCTGATGTCATCAGCAAAGAGAGTAACCAGGCAGTCAGCTGAGAGTCTTGGGAAATCATTCAGGAAGATGGCAAACAGTATAGGACCAAGCACAGAGCCTTGAATCACTCCATTAGGAGCTGAGAACACAGCTGATTGCTCACTTGGGTGAAGAATCCTTGCTTGTGGATCTAGAAACAGAGACCTTTAGGTTAGGGGAGGAAAGTCACCAAGTGGTGAAATCTTTATTTACTTATGACAAGTATACAAAGAAGCCAAGTTAATCTGAAGTAATTCCTAGAAAGCTAGGTCTGAGAGATATCTACCGGGTAAGCCAGGCCTGAGAGTTGAGAAGCTGAGTGGTACTATATTTCCTAGTTAGCTAGGTCTGAGAGAGGTTTCCTGGAAAGCCAGGCCTGAGAAGTGAGAATCTGAGTATATCTGAGGTGAGTTGTACTGATTTGCGGTAGCATGTTTGTGGCCAGAATGGCCAGTAGACTGGGGGAACTGAGGGGTATTTCTGGGCGATCACTGGCCAAATTTACTAGGCAAATCTGACCAATTAGCATTTCAAGGATTTCAGCCAATCAGAGCCTTTACTTTGCCCGATGGTTAATCAAGCCATCTCCCAATGAGCACACGTCAATTTATTGATCAAATTTTGCTGGATCCAGGATTTGAACCCACAACCATGGGTATGGGAGGGTTAGGGGAGGGAAAGTCACCAAGGTAGGTGAAATCTTTATAGGGTTAGGGTTAGGGTTAGGGTTAGGGTTAGGGGGGGGGGGAGGAAAGTCACCAAGTGGTGAAATCTTTATTTACTTATGACAAGTATCTAAAGAAGCCAAGTTAATCTGAAGTAATTCCTAGAAAGCTAGGTCTGAGAGATATCTTCCTGGTAAGCCAGGTCTGAGAGTTGAGAAGCTGATTGGTACTATATTTCCTAGTTAGCTAGGTCTGAGAGAGGTTTCCTGGAAAGCCAGGCCTGAGAAGTGAGAATCTGAATATATCTGAGCTAAGTTATACTGGTTTGCGGTAGCTGAATTGTGGGCGGAATGGCCAGTAGACTAGGGGAACTGAGGGTTAGGGTTAGGGGGGAGGAAAGTCACCAAGTGGTGAAATCTTTATTTACTTATGACAAGTATCTAAAGAAGCCAAGTTAATCTGAAGTTATTCCTAGAAAGCTAGGTCTGAGAGATATCTTCCTGGTAAGCCAGGTCTGAGAGTTGAGAAGCTGAGTGGTACTATATTTCCTAGTTAGCTAGGTCTGAGAGAGGTTTCCTGGAAAGCCAGGCCTGAGAAGTGAGAATCTGAATATATCTGAGCTAAGGTATACTGGTTTGCAGTAGCTGAATTGTGGCCGGAATGGCCAGTAGACTGGGGGAACTGAGATGAATTTCTGGGCAATCACTGGCCAAATTTACTAGGCAAATCTGACCAATTAGCATTTCAAGGATTTCAGCCAATCAGAGCCTCTACTTTGCCCGATGGTTGATCAAGCCATCTCCCAATGAGCACACATCAATTTATTGATCAAATTTTGCTGGATCCAGGATTTGAACCCACAACCATGGCTATGGAAGGGTTAGGGATAACCACAAGGCTAAGTGTTCTTGGTTAGGGTTAGGGGGGAGACAGTCACCAACAGGTGAAATCTTTATTTCAGTTGAAACAAAGAAGCCAGCGCTACTGTTGTAGCTTTGATACAAGAGTGTATAGCTGAGGGGAATTTGTAGGTAAGTTAATAAGAAGTGATGATAGTTCTTCAGTGCTCAAGACACTGTTCAGTGGGAAGGGGGGTAGCAAGAGAGGTAAGAATGACTTGTGAACAACATTAATGAGGGGAATGTGATAAGGATTGATATTCATCATAAAGGGAGTGTGCTGCTGCAGATATTGCTGCCAAAGGTCTGTCAAGTACTTCAGGTAGGCCAGCTTGGGTTTTTCTGACTGCAGAATATAGTGAGCAAACTTCTTGACTTCAGGATCTCCAAGTATAGTTCTCCAGCAGGAGTCAGGTGTTGTGTGGTGTGTTCTCTTCCAGGCCTTAATCAGTGGGTTGTTGCAGTTGTGAAGTCTGAGGTATAATCTGGTTCTAAGGTAGAGAAGTCTGATTTTATAGGGCATAAACCCAAAAGCACCAAGAATAGCATGTCTGTAGGGGCATTCAGGCAAATGAGGCACCAAGGAGGTAATGCACCATACTGCAAACTTGTCAAGCTTAGTGCAGTCTCTAGAAGTAAGAGAGAGAAGTGGTAAGCCAAATTCCAGGACAGGGAGGACAAACTGCTTGAGTAGAAGGAGGCAGCTGGGAGCTGAAGTTGTAGGAGGAGTAACAGCCAGTAGCTTGTGGAGTGCCTGTCTTGCCAGGATAATTCTCTTCTTCAGGTGTGCTCCAGAGTCTAGTCCAGTAGGAAGGAAAGGAAAGCCAAGATATGTAGCAGAAACCTGAGCAGGTAGAGTGGAGTTCTCCAAGTTGATGGGAGAGCCCAAAGGTACTGTCTTTGCAATGGAAAGCTGGAGATTATTCTTCTGCAGATACTGGTGGATGGTCTGGGAGTCTTGTTGCACATTGGAGGAGGATATTCTGATGTCATCAGCAAAGAGAGTAACCAGGCAGTCAGCTGAGAGTCTTGGGAAATTATTCAGGAAGATGGCAAACAGTATAGGACCAAGCACAGAGCCTTGAACCACTCCATTAGGAACTGAGAAAACAGCTGATTGCTCACTTGGGTGCAGAATTCTTGCTTGTGGATCCAGAAACAGAGACCTGACAAGGAGGGTGAGAGAGGTACTGGAGAAGCATTGCAACTTGGACCAAAGCAGATTTCTGTCAACTGAATCAAAGGCCTTAGTAATATCAAACAGAACAGAGGGATACTTGCACTGGAGAGAGTGATCTTGGCTAAGTATGACTGCATATTCCAAGGAGAGGCCAGGAACAAAGCCAAACTGTGCAGGATGAAACTTGAGAGAGTCAGAGTAGAGCTCCTGAGCAAGCAGAAGCTCAAACACCTTTCTGCAGGTGGGCAGCAGAGATATTGGCCTGTAGGAGCTAGGATCCAGGTGCTTTCCTTTACCCTTGTACAGTGGCAGAACATTTGCAAAGGACCATTCCTCAGGAGTAGAAAGCTGGGCTGAGCATTGCTGAAACAGTGGAAGCAGAAGTGCCGACATGGCCTTGGTACTAGTCTTCAGAAGCTCATAGGAGATTGTGTCCACACCTGGAGCAGTAGAGTTGGGAAGCCTCTTGAGCACATTATGGATTCTCCTTTGATCAAGTGCAAGTGGGATGGGCAGAGTCTTGAAGTCAGGATGAAAGCCAGGAGTTGAGTACTGCTTTGTAGAGAAGAAGATGTTAGCCAGCTGTTCTGTTGAAGGTAACTTCCTGGAAGAGGGCCTCATTGCCCTGTAGAGTCTTGATACTGTTCTTGTTATAGAGTTGGAAGATTGCAGAGGCAAGGAACTCATAATATGATCCCAGAGCTGAGTATGCAGAGTGTGGTGAATTGCCTTGGAGTGGTGTATTGCTGTCAGGAGGAGTTTCTCTGTTTTTGGGTTAGGGAAGCTCAGGTAGCTTTGTTGCAGGGCTGAAACAATGGATTCCCATTTTCTTGAGGTACCAGCAGTAGTCTTGCATGGCAGTGAGAGGGAGGCAGACACCAGAATAAGATGCTTCACAAAGAGCCAGGCAAAGTTGAGATCATCTGGCTGAGAAAGTAGCAAACTGGCAAGCTTCAAGTAGTTCCCAAAGTCTTTCTTCTGATTCTTGGTAGCTTTGTGGGTGAGCACAGTAAGTTTTGGCAGCTTCTTCTTCACAACTGGTTGCATAGAAAGGGACCAGGCTGGGTGGTCAGAGGCTCTCAAGGATCCTAGCTCAGCTCCAGAGAATTGCTTAACTTCATTCACAAAGTAGAGGGCAGCAGCAGAAGGGCAGATCCAGTCAACACATCTTTTCTCAGATTGAGCACCTAGTGCTAGCAGGTGGCTTTCTCTCAGGAAGTTCAGTAGGAATGTAGACCTTGGCTTCATTCTTGCAGTCAGAGTAGTCTTGTTCTCAGGATGGGGAATGTTGAGATCTCCAAGCAAGATAACAGGTGTTGATATAGATTGTTGGTATTGCTGAACCTTTTGGCATATAACTTGCACTTCCTGAAGGGCTAGACTTGGAGGCAGATAGCAGAGCACCAGACTGATAGTTGGCAACTGGAGAGCAGCACAGTAAGGGGAGTAAAGAGGAACACAGAGCTGAGGAGTATTGATGGTAGAAGAGATGAAGCAGATAGAGGAGGTATTCTTTGTTCTAGGAGTAGAAAAGCAATATAGATTAGTCAAAAGTATAGAGGGTAGCTGGACATCAATCAAACACAGGAGGGAAAATCTTGAAAGAAGTCTCTCTAGAGTTGGTCTTGATGGCTGTATGCTGTTGCAGTTAAGCAACAGAACTTCAGGTAGTCAGGCAGAGGTTGTAGCTTCTTCAGAGGCAGCATTAACAATGTGACCTGCAGAGTCCCAGAGCTCTTCAAATGGTGCATCACTTAAGTCAGCAAGGAGGGAAATGGCATGATTCTTGAGGAAGTATGCCACATCATAGGAGGGGGCTTGTCTCTTGATGGCAGCAAAGAAAGACAGAATGGCAACATGGGCTGGAGGCTTGTTGAACAGTAGAGAGTCAGAGGATTCAGATTCTTCAGGCACTATCTTGAAGTCAGTTTTCAGCCAGTTAAGGTTCTTCTCCACAAAGGCAACAAATGGGTCAGCAATGTTTTGGTCTAGGATAACCTCCAGAATCTTCCCTTTTCTCCAGGCCAGGTTGACAATTCTTGAGAGCTGAATATTGCATGCCTTGAGTGCTTTCCTGATGTTGGAAATGGGGGTCCAAGGAACTTGCTTCAAGTACACCACAGTCCAGGTAGAAGCTGGTGGTAGGTTTGCTGGGGGCTTGTAAGTCCTTCTGTGTTGCAATGGAGCTGCAGTAGTCAGATTGGAGTCCACATTCTCAGTAGAAGGTTTTCTTGATGTGTCTTGCTGAATAGTACTGGAGCTGGATGTGCTGATAATTCTTGCTAGAACCTTGCCTGCATAAGTCTGAGGTATAGCTGAGGTGACTGTAGAGGTGGTGGCAGCTGGTGCAGGTGGAGAGGCAGAGACTGAAGCAGGAACTGAGGTCACCTGGGAGAAGGCAGTAGAAGCAGATTTTCTGGGAGGAACAGAGTTCACTATCCAGTTGTTCTGTAAAACACTGGAGTAGCTTTTCTGTGGAACAGGATCTTGCTCTTGAACAGGAACAGAAGCAGGAGGCTGGGGCTGAGCAGTAGTGGTAAGGGTTAGGGTTAGGGTTAGGGTTAGGGTTAGGGTTAGGGTTAGGGTTAGGGTTAGGGTTAGGGTTAGGGTTAGGGTTAGGGTTAGGGTTAGGGTTAGGGTTAGGGTTAGGGTTAGGGTTAGGGTTAGGGTTAGGGTTAGGGTTAGGGTTAGGGTTAGGGTTAGGGTTAGGGTTAGGGTTAGGTTAGGTTAGG
>MCFE01000693.1:0-44466 GCA_002104905.1 Basidiobolus meristosporus CBS 931.73
GGACTTGAGATCAGATTTTGGTCATCATCTTATGTCATTTTTTGTGAAAATTTTGAATTTTCATCCAACAGCACATCCTTGGACTTGATTAGCTTCTTTGCTTTGGTATTGTAGAGTCTGTATGCTTTACTCTCATTGCAGTAGCCCAAAAATAGGCATTTTGCACTTTTTGGCTTAAATTTTGACTGATTTCTGGGCAGTTTCTTGGCATAAGCTGTACACCCAAATATTGTTAGATGTACTGCACTTTGTCTGTATCCATACCATGCTTCAAATGGAGTAGAATCATGAAGTATTCTGCTATAGCTCCTATTCTTAAGATATACAGCAGTGGCAACTGATTCCACCCAAAAATCATAGGATAATTTTTGATCATGGATTATAGATCTTGCCATATCAATTATTGATCTGTTATCACATTCTGCTACTCCATTTTGCTGTGGGGAGTATGGTACAGTAGTCTCTTGCTTTATACCATGAATTTTGCAGAGGTGGATGAAGAGTTTTGAGGTATATTCTCCACCATTGTCAGAGTGTATTTTCTTGATATTTTCACCAGTTTCTCTCTCCACCATGACTTCAAACACCCTGAGCTTAGACAGAGCTTCTTCCTTTCTCTCCATGAAGTAGATCCATGTGTATCTTGTATAATCATCAATAAAGGTAATTAAATACTTCATCCCACCTAAGGATAAATTTTGCCAAGGTCCACACAGATCTGAGTGAATTAGATCGAATTTTTTCTTAGTTTTGATCAGCCCAGAGCTCTTGAACGGTTGTCTGACTTGTTTTCCATATATGCAGGCTTCACAGTGCTCCAAATTAGCTGGGGGATCAATTTTTACTCCAGAAATTAGCTAATCTTTGATCATTTTGCGCAAATAATCAAAATTGATGTGTCTAAATCTCCTGTGCCAAGGCATTGGTGTTTCTTCTTTAAGTTACTTATATTGGTTTCCAAATATGATGGAATATAAGTCAACTTGTATAGATTCTGATCTCTGATACCCAAAGTAATATGGACACCATTTTGATCAGTGATCTTGCATTCAGAATTGTCAAAGCTGAAACTGAGTCCTTCTGCAGTGCCTTGCTTACAGATAGTAGGTGCTTGGCTATTTCTGATACATAGAGTACTACTTTAAAGGTCAGTGTATGGCTTCCTTCACTGCTTCTTAGGTTTACTTGGATAGTTCCTTCTCCCACTGCATCAAGTGTTGCATCGTCACCCATAAAAATCTTCTTAATTGGAATTTCTTGATATTGGGTAAAAAGTTCTTTTTGGTGTGTAAAGTGTTGAGATGTTCCAGAGTCAATATACCACATCTGAGAGTCCTTGTATGTGGTCATATTTAGTGCCAATATGAATAGTCTATCTTCAGTTGTTGCAGCATTTCAATATTCAGGCTTCTTTTGCTGACTATCTTTCTTTTTGAAGCACTGGTCTGATGTGTGTCCTTTCCTTTTGCAGTAGTTACAAAACAGGTTGCTGTTACCTTTGCAGGGTCTTGGGTACCTCCTTTGTTGGTTATCATTGCTTATTAAAGCATTTTCTTCTTCCTTCTTATTGGTGCTTGATTTTCTTAATTCTTCATCCAGGAGCCTTCCATACATGTAATATAAGGTCAAATCTTCAGTTCTGGATTCTGGTGCTGATACAAGGCCCTGAAACTTGTCTGTCAGGATATTCAGGATGGTAATTATCATATCCTCATCAGTAGTTGGTATGCCCACAGATTCCATCTCATCTACCAGCAGGGTATTTCTGTTAATTAGATTTTTCATTTCTTCTCCTGGCAGCATCTTTGTAGTAAAGAATTTTTGTCTCAGATACATTTTCTTAGCAGCTGAACATGATTGGTAGGTGTCTTCTAATGCCTTCCAGGCATTCTTTGCTGGTTTTGCTCTTGAGCATTGAATTAGCAATTTGTCTTTAACATTAAGGCAAATGCAGCTAAAGGCACTTTGTTCTTTCTTCTGGTACTTTAAGGCTTCCTCTCCCACGTTTTTAAGAGGGCAATCTTCTCCCATGACAATATCTTACAGGCCTCTTTCTTGTAGCAGCATCTTCATCTTCACCTTCCACACCTGGTAGTTAGATCCATCCAACTTTTCAGCAGTGGGTGAAATTCCAGTAATAGCAGTAGTAGACATTGCAGAGAGTGACAGCTCAGGGCTCATAACCTGTTGTAAGAGTCTTGGAGATATTGGAAGTGATTGGGAGGACAAGTAGGTTATGTGGTTTTCACTTAATGATTTATTGAATGTAAAAGTAGTATTTATACTTTTACATGGTCTTGACGTTACAAACATGTAGTGTAGGTTATGGAAGATCCCAAGAATATGTGTGCAAAATTTGGGGTCTTTTCAACAACTTTGAGAAAGGTCATAATCTGGGTGCCTCATAATTTGGTGAAAATATTTTAAGTGGATCCTGACATGGAAATTGGTCAGGACAGAATGCTAATAACAGAATAATATCTACATGTTTTAATATTTTGACTGATATCCAGGCATTCTTTTGGCATATGCTGTACACCCAAATATTCTTAGATGTTCTGCACTTGGTCTGTATCCTTACCATGCTTCAAATGGAGTAGAAGCACAAGGTACTCTGGTATAACTCCTATTTTTAAGGTATACAGCTGTGACAACTGATTCCGCCTGTTATATCCAAGAGAAAAGTGTAATAAAACTATTGAATGAGTTAACTGAACCTAAGTGATAACTAAGCACAGAATCTTAGAATTGTCAAGGGTGTCAGAAATATTAGCAGAGAAGTTCTCATCTAATATTGGTTTTGTATATAGTTGAGTTGGGCTATAAAGGCAACAGAGTTGGTTTGCTATACAGGCTAGGCTTGGTGTTCTTGGGAATGCTGGATATGCTAGGCTTGGGTGGAAACTAGAACAGAGTTGTTGAATTCTTAATTTTGCTGAGGTACAATTTTAATTTTGTTGAGACATACACTAAGCCAAAAGGTTCAGTAAACTTTATTTATACTTTTCTGATTGAGTTGCATTGGTAAGCACCAAGAGACTGGACTAATTGAAATCTGTTGGGGTGTAGATAGGTGCATAAGATAAATGAAAAATTGCATCATTGATCAGCTGATGTATTGGCATCTGCTAAGTGGTTGGATAAATCTCAGATGACTAATCACTTGGAAAGGCCTAGCAGATCAGTTGAGGACATAATGACCACATGAAAATTGATCAGCTGTGACAGCTAAAAGTAGATTCTGAGAAGTGATAAAATAAACTATAACAGGGATTAGTTATGTTTGGGTTAGAGAAAATCAGTTAGGGTACTAGATTTTCTAACTGAGTGAAATTGGCCAAGTTTTAAATGTTGATGCACAACACTTGAGTATAAACACCAGAGTCTCTCCCTCCCATGCTGTGATAGATTTCTTTGTCCCTATGTAAAATAACTTGGTCCCACAGGTGGATCCAATCCATATCAGCTCTCTAGGTCCTACCAAGAGACTATCATAATACTGACAGCTGGGAATTAATGGCCTTCTACATGATCTTTTGCAAGGATCACCACAGTGTTTTGCAAACTCCAGTGCTGAATAATTATAAAAACCTGACAGAGTTTTGGTGGTCTTTTGACAAGATATGCATGCCATTGTGATGGTCTTGATGTGCTTTATATCTATTTCAGCAGATAAGACTAGCCAGTACATCCAACTGCTTTACATGGCAGGAAACTTGACAGTGTTTTGATGGCCTCATTGCAAGCCACTGATGGATTTCAATGGCAGTACAGTGGCCAACAGCTGGTTCTGCAGAATGTCATGGTACCAATTTGCCAAATGGTATATCATTTTTCTAACTCCCCCTGTGCCAATCATATTACTACTGTAAGATCACCCCTCATTATTTGCCTACCCATCACTACGTTGAGTGTTCCACATGTGGTTTGAATTGAAAAATACTATGGCCTCCTGCTTACTAATCTATACAAATAGGTGCCCCTGCCACAATTGACACACTTTAATTACCTCAACTTTACTGCTCTTTAGTGTGAAACTTGCAAAGTTGCCATATACCTAGTATTGCTGATAACATAAGCATCTTGCAAACAAATGCTTAGTTGCCACCACTTTTGCCATGAATATCTCCTGAATATCTACAAAGAGCATTTTGATATTTATCCAATATATTCCTTCTCCCTGCTGGACTCTAGTCCCCCCTATAGGTGTGCTTTGGCTCCTGTTTGTGTGAATTTGGTATTGAAAGGTATAGAAACTAGCTTTGGACCAACAGAAGCCTGGTATACTTTGGTAGAGCTGTTCTAATAAGAATTAGCTGCTTGCTGCACCCAACCCAACTTTGCATTACTTAACTGATTACCCATGCATTAGGACTGCTTAGCTTCTAAATGCTATACGCATAAATGTCTCCAGGTGCACATCTGTCCTCAGTATTTCTCAACTATTACTGGCTGTCCTCCATGTGCCAACTCATCACATCCATGAAAAGCTTGAAGATGGTATTCTTCATGATATTGGTATATGGTAGTATCTGCAACTTGACTTGTCTTCCTATCTCCCCACACATCTGCTCTGTAGAAAACTTGCAAAAGGTGAACAAAGGTGCCATGCTCTCCACACACCAAGCAAGATTGAGTAGAGAATGGATACAGTAGTGGCAGAGATCCAGGCTTTCAGCTTTATGTTTGAAGTATAGCACTCAAATCCTGTCACAAACTCCTTGCACAAAAGCTGCAGATGTGTCAAGTTGGCATTGGTGATCTGGTACCAAATAAATAGTCCTACAATGTCCACATATGACTCCCAATGCTTCCACTCTACTCTTGATAGAAATGGCTTTGAAAGGTGACTTCAATAAATACATAACCAGTTCACCCAATCCTTGCATTTGTATTGTAGCATATATGTATAAATATTGATTGGTGCATGTGAGAAGCACTGAGGGTTGTGGATACTTTGCAGGTTTGTGCCACTTCTTTCAAATTTCTCTGGTATCTCAGAGTGATCATTTAGCTTTAAATGTCCCATGCACAACTCAATAATCAGTATAGGGTTATTGGTGAAAAGCTAATATATTGCTCTCAATGTAAAGATGTTGCTCCAATATATGCCCTCCATCTTAAGTATCTTTGGTTTCCAATTAATTCTATGTTCCACCCAATAGCTTATGGCTTGCCAACTTTGCAACAGTTGCATGCTGAATTCAGCACATTCTCTGTGTAGGATGTTGCTGTTCTTAATGTTGGTGTTTAGATAATAACAATGAGTATGAGTCATGGATTAAATCCCCTGGATCTCACTCATCTGACAGCAATACTGTCCATTGTGCCCAGAAATGCTGGCTATCTTGCCAAAGACAGGGTGTTTCCAATGCAGATAATAATATGCACTTTGACACAACATCCATTGACTAGTATCTGTCATGATCACATGACAGCTATGAACACCCATGCCAAGTCTCAGCTTCCTAGCTCAATTTCTAAGAGATTCCTTCTGGAACCTTCTACCACCTTGCAAAAAGTTCCTGACCATTCCAAACCATTGTTACACAATGGAACATTCCATGGAAGCTTATCATTGTATCTTTCATAGTCCAGTACCATATATGGAAATACCAGGTCACATGACTTAGTCACATGATCAGGTGACCCAATCCATTTCCCCATCCTGTCTCTGTGCCTTGCCTTCCATATTATTATCCCCATCACTGCTGCTGTGCCTCACCCCACAACCCCATTAGTATTAGCTAATATCTCTTGGCATTAGTATAGCCAAAAAGTATATTTAGTCCTATCCCCCCTTAAGTATTCCTCAGTCTGATAAACACAGGTCTTGAATAAACAGCCTTGCCTTGGAAATCCGCCTTGCCTTGTTGATCCACACCTAAGTCCTTGCCTGGTCCTGCCTTGCCTAGCCCTACTCTCCTGCCTTGTGTCTATTCATAACAGTATCCCCCTTGAAAGCACACAAAATCCATCCTGCAATGAATACAGCAAACTATTCAGGTTAGATGGCAATTTAGGCCCAGATAACAGTGAGACTACCATCAGAATTCTGCTCTAATACCATAAGATAGGTGGCAGATTCAGGTTGATAAAATTCAGTTGCTGGCAGGATTTGGTGGTATAGTACTTGTTTATTGAGAATCCGTGAAGTGCAAAGGTAAAGGCATGGTCATATATACCCTCAAAGTAGCCCTTGTTTCTTAGTTGTTTGTTGTTTTTGCCATCAAATATATATCAGACATGAATGCACTGGATTGATAATGTGTACAGTACTTTATAGCTTCACACTACTTGTTTGATGGCACAAGCTTCTTTAGATGAGATATTACTAGAGTATATCCGGAGTATGAACAATATTCTCCCCCAATGGTGGTGGATTCCTGACAAGTAGGACACCTTACAATGGTGGCATTTTTTGATGTGAATGCCATGCAACTGCTAGCACATGCTGCTATCAGGAAGGCCTCTGGGTCATGTGTTGCCAGCCACATGACAGGTGTCCATTTGTACCATATACATGGTAAGTTGCATCCAGGCTGACATTGGCAAGAAGTAGAAGTATATCCTCAAAGCCCCCATTACTAACATTAGTGGAAAAGCACCACTTCTCTAGCCACAACATCACATTATTCAAAAGTAGATGGATTACTGGGCTCACTTGGCTCCATAAGGTGTCCTTGACATTCTTTCACCTGGTGTTGTCTCATTCCATTTTGGGATTTTACCAGGCTCATGCAGGGTACTGATGTTAGGGGAGGTAGGCTTACAGTCCATCAGCAAGCCTTCTTCTTCAGAGCTATCACTCTGCATGCCATATTCAGAAGACTGAGGTGATTGTAAAGGCATTACAAACTCTCCTTACTCAGCTGTTGCAAGGTGACAAGTATGGCTAGGTGTTGTGATAGAAGTGTCAAGTGGCTGGCAAGATATTATTGGTACAGTAGTGACTAATGTATGGTCAAGTATGACTTGTGTGGCAAAACACTGGCCATGATCCTTGTAGTTCTTCCTATGCTGACTTTATGCTTTGTGACTGAGAGGCTTGTTACTATTACCATTTGGTCTTTTTTCTCTTCTCTTGTTGCATTGAATCAAAGTTGTCTTGTCCATGGGGCAAACAGTTGGACACTCTACAATATAGTACTGTTATGTCACTTTTTTGTCAATATTCAGGGAAGTTTAAGACAGTCTTGTATTTGAAACATTGCACCTACATGAATGTAAGATTCAATGATGACCAGCCAGAGTAAGCATCATAAATAAAGTTGTAGCACCACATACATATGTGTGTATAACACCATTTCCCCTTTGGTTTGACTCACTTCCTTATCTATGCTGTCAAAAAATAAAGTACTGTTGTCTGGTCCCAACCAAGCCACATTGCTGATAGTGGCAGAAGAGCAGTTGGACAACAGCTTGCTTTGACATACAGTGCAACAAGCAGGGTCACATTCAAGAAAGGCCTTGTTGGCAGTGTGCCCACTAAAGGTAGTAATGTGGACTCCTCAGGCTCTGAGTCAACTAGGCAATTGAGGATCTCTGCAGAGCAGCAAGCTGAGCACAATGCCCAGGCCAATGAGAATGTAGCAAGCACAGTACCTTGGGATGAAGACCACCAAGGGGACATTATAACATAACCACCACCTGTATTAGCAAGTATACTGTCAGCTCATACCAAAGAATCAATGAGGCAAATAGGTGTTGAGACTGATAAGATGGATGCAATGGCCCAGAGAAATTAGGAAATAGTCCAGAAGCAAGATGAGTGGACAATATGTGTAGAGCAATCAATATTCCAGCTAGAGATAACAGTATCTTTTCTGCAAAGAGGCAAGTTAAGTAGCTCCATTTCACAGCCAAGAATTGGGCTGTTTCCCAATGTCATAGCAGAGGAAAACTATGCAGTCTTTGAGGTTCAGCAACAGTGCCCAAAGATAATGCCCACAGAAAAACCTATCACAGCACAGAAGGGAGAAACCATGGTGCATATGCCAAAGCCTAAAACTCAAAAGACACTGCAGATCTGTCAAGCTGTTGAGTGCAATAATGAAGTGTGGGCTAATATTCAAGATGCCATAAGAGGTTTTGCAAGTCATCACCATAAGACGGGCATACCATGGAACTATCAGGAACTCAAGGACTAGCAGAAAGTACTTGACATATTCCATGAGCATTATCCTGGATTCAAACTAGCAAACAGTTTTTGCACCAGTATTGGTATGCTAAGAAAGAATCTCAGGAGTAGCAGAAGCCATTTAAGGCAGAAGAACAAGGGTACAATGGCTAAAAACTAGCAGCTTGCTCAAGAGCCTGTTACAAGCCAGGTTGTAAGCTCAAAACAAGCATCAAATAGACAGCAGGTAGCTGGAAGAGTGTTAGTAATGGACAAGCAGGCAGACACAGATGTACCAGCACAAAATGTATCAAGAAAATGTGTAGTTCCACTCTAGAAGCACTCAGTCAAAGTTGCAGTAAAGGAGCTGGAAGTGATAAAGCCAGTGGCTGCTTCAGGAACCCATCACAACTAGGGCTGAGAGCTCAAAATAAGCGGAAAAAGCATCAGGTTCTCAGGAGAGTGCCAGCAAGGGACAAGCAGGACAAAACAGATGAATCAGAGAAGGATTCATGGAGAGGATGTAGTTATATACAAGAAGCACTCAAAAAAGTAGCAGTGATGAAGGAAAAGGTAAAGGGAAAGAAGTCTGCCAAGGTCAGACACAGGGAAGAGTAAGAAAAAAGCTGCAGTTCTTGCCAAATAATTCATTAAGCCTGGAACAGACTGAATTCCATCATGGCCAAAGGAAATACTAGCTAGAAAACAGCTGTTCTCACAAGAGTTTGAAGTGCAGCCAGTTGAGCTACACTCCAGTGATGCAGATAAATTTGCAGAGAAAGGCATTTGCCTACCACAGCCACCACCTTCTCCATTGTTGACCAGGTGGAGATCCCATCAACCAACAAAGTAACAACATCACAAACTCAAAAGGTTATCACAACGCCTTCAGTGGATTATTGGAACATTAATAGGCACACCAAGAGGTTGCAGCACCTCTACAAGAGCAGTGCTCAAGAAACACACTAGAATATTGCATGGATTTGTGCACAGACTGGCAGATGAGGTGCTAGACCTTGTTTTATTTGATGGCAAACTTCAACAGCAACTAAGATACAGGGGCCACTTTGAAGGCATGTATGACCTGGCCTTTGCCTTGTCACTTGATGGATTCCCATAAAGCAAATTCTCTGCCACCAAATCCTGATTGCCACTGATTCTCATCAACCCAAATCTGCTGCCTATCTTCCAGTATCAGGGCAGAAATATGATGGTAGCCTCACTGATATCTAGGCCAAAATTACTGTTCAACCTGGACAGCTATCAGTATTCATTACTGGATGAATTTGGATGCTTTCCAGCAGGATGCTACCAGATGGACATCAAATCAAGTGCATATTATTATTGTCAATGGAAATACTGTTGCAACTATTGATGTAAGAGTTGTAGAGGAATAGAGAATTTAGCTAGTGTTGTATTCACTTAAACTTGACCTGATCTTTATTGAGGTTCCAGCAGCTCCTTATATACATTTTGGCAGATCAATTGCTTACTAGCTGTATTACCTAATGTAGGTTGTGGCTGATGACTTGTTTGCTTGCATCATCATCACCCAATAAGATCCTACTTAATATATCTATTCCTGTCTGATAAGGATCTGCTGATTCATTTGCTGCCTAATGCTACTGATTTGATAGATAACACTGATATACTGATAGGCTAAACATATACCAAATTGATTTGACCAAAAACTGATCTAACTTAAACATTAAAGTGGTGGATCATAGCATTCTCTCCTACTAAAGTTGAGAGGGTGGTCCTGAATCTCTTTTCTTGTGATACCAATATCTTGATGGTTCAGTATTGTTTGCAAGTCTGGCAAGCTTGAGTCTGTCTCTGTGAGCTAAATCTTCCCTGATATTCCCTAGCTTGTCCACTAGTTGGTAAGCTAAAAATGGACACTCTCTGATGATACTAAAAGGTCCTGTCTGTTGTGGCTCAAACATCTTCTAAGTACAGTTTCTCAGCAATGCAAAGTTCCCAACTGTGAATGATTCTGGTGATGCAGTCTTATCAAATATCTGCTTTATTGTTTCTGCTCTTCGAGATACTTTGGCCTGGTCCTCTTGATGTCTTTGTGCCAGCTGCCAATGTCTATTTGGCTGACTGAGCTTGTCTTCAAAGGTGTCTGTAAGCTTTGGTTGTGTGAGTTCTCCTAGAATCCTTGGTTCACATGTATACACTAAGTAAAGTGGCAGTTGTTAAGTGGGGTTGTGTACTCTAACTCTGCACGCAAAATTGCCTGGTCTATATACACATCCCATCTACTGACAGCTCCATTTGCATACTTGGTCAACATATTTTCCAAATGACTGATTAAATTGTTGTAAAAATCTGTAATTCCACCTAAATATTCGCCTAACTTAGTCACTTAGATCATTACCTTCAAATCCTAGACAATACTGACATAATTCCTTGTTGGGATTTACTCAGAATATTTTCACCAAAATACCAGGTACCTAGAACATGAAAACTCTCAAAGCTGTCCAAACAGCCCCAAACTTTGCACACATGTTCTTGGGACCTTCCTTAACTTATTCTACATCTTTGCTATGCCAAGACCATGTAAAAGTATAAATACTACTTTTACATTCAATAAATCATTAAGTGAGAACCACATAATCTACTTGTTCTCACAATCACTTCCAATATCTCCAAGACTCTTACAACAGGTTATGAGCCCTGAGCTGTCACTCTCTGCAATGTCTACTACTGCTATTACTGGAATTTTTCCCTTTGCTGAAAAGTTGGATGGATCTAACTACCAAGTGTGGAAGGTGAAGATGAAGATGCTGCTACAAGAAAGAGGCCTGTAGGATATTGTCATGGGAGAAGAATGCGCTCATAAAAATGTAGGAGAGGAAGCCTTAAGGTACCAGAAGAAAGAACAAAGTGCCTTTAGCTGCATTTGCCTTAATGTTAAAGACAAATTGCTAATTCAATGCTTAAGAGCAAAACCAGCAGAGAATGCCTGAAAGGCATTAGAAGACACCTACCAGTCATGCGCAGCTGCTGAGAAAATGTATCTGAGACAAAAATTCTTTACTACAAAGATGCTGCTAGGAGAAGAAATGAAAAACCTAATTAACAGAATTACCATGCTGGCAGATGAATTGGAATCTGTGGGCATACCAACTAGTGATGAGGATGTGATAGTTACCATCCTGAATAGCCTGACTGACAAGTTTCAGGGCCTTGTATCAGTACTAGAGTCCAGACCTGAAGATTTAACCTTAAATTACGTATATGGAAGGCTTCTGGATGAAGAATTAAGAAAATCAAGCGCCAATAAGTAGGAAGAAGAAAATGCTTGAATAAGCAATGATAACCAACAAAGGAGGTACCAAGACCCTACAAAGGCAACAGCAACATGTTTTGCAACTAGTGCAAAAGGAAAGGACACACATCAGACCGGTGCTTCAAAAAGTAAGAGAGTCATCAAAAAAAGCCTGAAAATGGAAATACTGCAACAACTGAAGATAGACTATTCATATCTGCACTAAATATGACCATAAACAAGGATTCTCAGATTTGGTATATCAACTCTGGAACATCTCAACACTTTACACACCAAAAAGAACTTTTTACCCAATATCAAGAAATTCCAATTAAGAAGGTTTTCATAGATGATGATGGAACACTTGATGCAGTGGGAGAAGGAACTATCCAAGTAAACCTAAGAAGCAGTGAAGGAAGCCATACACTGACTTTCAACAAAGTACTCTATGTGTCAGAAATAGCCAAGAACCTAATATCTGTAAGCAAGGCCACTGCAGAAGGACTCAGTTTCAGCTTTGACAATTCTGGATGCAAGATCACTGATCAAAATGGTGCCCATTTTACCTTGGGCATCAGAGATCAGAATCTATACAAGCTGACTTATATTCCATCATATTTGGAAGCCAATGTAAGTAACTTAAAGAAGAAACACCAATGCTTTGGCACAGGAGATTTAGACACATCAATTTTGATTATTTGCGCAAAATGATCAATGATCCGCTAGTTTCCGGAGTAAAAGTTGATCCCCCAGCTAATTTGGAGCACTGTGAAGCCTGCATATATGGAAAACAAGCCTGACAACTGTTCAAGAGCTCTGGGCTGATCAAAACTAAGAAAAAATTAGATCTAATTCACTCAGATCTGTGTGGACCTAAGCAAAATTTATCCTTAGGTGGGATGAAGTATTTAATCACCTTTATTGATGATTATACAAGATACACATGGGTCTATTTCATGGAGAGAAAGGAAGAAGATCTGCCTAGGCTCGGGGAGTTTAAATCCATGGTGGAGAGAGAAATTGGTGGAAAAATCAAGAAAATACACCCTGACAATGGTGGAGAATATACCTCAAAACTCTTCATCCACTTCTGCAAAATTCATGGTATAAAGCAAGAGACTACTGTACCATTCTCCCCACAGCAAAATGGAGTAGCAGAATGTGCTAATAGATCAATAATTGATATTGCAAGATCTATGATCCACGATCAAAAATTATCCTATGATTTTTGGGCTGAATCAGTTGCCACTGCTGTATATTGTAAGAGTGGGAGTTATAACAGAATACTTCATGATTCTACTCCATTTGAAGCATGGTATGGATACAGACCAAGTGCAGAACATCTAAGAATATTTGGGTGTACAGCATATGCCAATAAACTGCCCAGAAATCAGTCAAAATTTAAGCCAAAAAGTGTAAAATGCATATTTTTGTGTTACTGCAATGAGAGTGAAGCATACAGACTCTACAATACCAAAGCAAAGAAGCTAATCAAGTTGAGGGTTGTGTTACTTGCTGAAAATGCAAAATTTTCACAACAAAAGACATCAGATGATGACAAAATTTGGATCCCAAGTCCACCAACTGTCAGGATTGAATCAGAGCAAGACAATAAAGGTTTTTCACTCCAGACAACTCTACAGCTGTGGCTCAGCCAGAATCAGTGCCCAGGAATATCCCAGAAGTGATCATTCCAGTATCAAAGACCCTGAGATCCAATTGGACAAGAAATAGCCCAGATTACTATATCAATGAGGGTACAAGCTTAGCATATGCCTATACAGTCCATATTGATGAGCCCCAGACTTTAAGAGAGGCCCTAAATAGCCCTCAAACAAAGTTTTGAAGATCTGCAATGACTGGGGAATATTAGCCCTCATTTGGTCTGCAAGCTTAAAAAGGCACTGTATGGTCTCAAACAATCAACAAGTGCCTGGAATTGCAAGATAGATTCTTATTTGGAATCTCTGTGTTTCAAAAGGAGTAATGCTGACTATAGTATATACTATAAGCCAGATAGAGCAAATCCAGGTCTATTAGCTCTAGATGTGGATGATCTTATTATAGCCACCAATAACCTAGAAACATTGGAAGAGACAAAATCAAGCCTATCTATGGAGTTCAAGATGTCCAATCTAGGAGAACTCAGTTACTACTTGGGGATTGTGTTCTCCATAGACAGAAGTACCCAGGCAATTACCCTTAGCCAATCCAAGTATATTCAAGATATACTAAAGAGGTAAAAATGGAACACTGTAAACTAGCAGCTACCCCAATGGAGACAAACCTTAACCTGAACAAAACTCAACCAAATCAAGAGAGCTTGGTGCCATTGGAGAGCCCTGACTTTCCTTGTCAGTCAATAGGTGGCAGTGTGATGTATATCATGCTTGGGACATGTCCAGATATCTCATATTCAGTGGGAGTTGTCAGCCAACATAATCAGAACTATGGATCTGATTATATTGCAGCAGTTAAGCAGATTTTTAGATACCTAAAAGGAACTGCTGATATTGGCTTAAGATACACTTATGAGGATTCAGAACAGAATCTTGGGGGATGCTCTGATGCTGATTGGGGGCAAAATTTGGAAGACAGAAGATCCACCACAGGATACACCTTTCTTTACTCTAAAGGAGCAATTTCATGGAATTCAAGAAAGCAACCAACTATAGCACTTTCTACCGCAGAGGCAGAGTGCATTGCAGCCTGTGAAGCTACAAGAGAAGCAAGGTGGTTAAGAAAGCAACCAACTATAGCACTTTCTACCGCAGAGGCAGAGTGCATTGCAGCCTGTGAAGCTACAAGAGAAGCAAGGTGGTTAAGAAAGCTGTTTACAGATTTAGGCATATGTCAAAAAATGCCTATTACTTTATTTCAATATAATCAAGGATGTATAAAATTAGGAAGAAATCCAACTTTTCATGCTAGAACCAAGCATATAGATATTAGACATCATTTCATACGTGAAGCTATAGAGAATAACTTTGTTAGCTTAGTTACTGTCCTACGGATGAAATGATTGCAGACATATTTACCAAACCATTAGCTAGAGACAAGTTTGAATATCTTATGTCAAGATTAGGACCAGTCAGAATGAACATTTAGCTGAGTGGAAGCATTGTAAAAATTTGCAATTCCACCTAAATATTCACCTAACTTAGTCACTTAGATCATTACCTTCAAATCCTAGAGAATACTGACCAAATTCCTTGTTGGGATTTACTTAGAATATTTTTACCAAAATACCAGGTACCTAGAACATGAAAATTCTCAAAGCTGTCCAAACAGCCCCAAACTTTGCACACATGTTCTTGAGACCTTCCTTAACTTATTCTACATGTTTGCTATGCCAAGACCATGTAAAAGTATAAATACTACTTTTACATTCAATGAATCATTAAGTGAAAACCACATAATCTACTTGTTCTCACAATCACTTCCAATGTCTCCAAGACTCTTACAACATAAATTGCTCAGTGACTCTATTAGTTCTAGGGTGATATGCCAAGGCTCTCAAGTGTATGATGTGCTGCATTTCCAGCTAAGCTTCAATGTCTTTGCCATAAAGTTTGCTCCTCTATTGGATGGAATCTCTACAGGGCATGCAGACTTCATAAGGATCTCATGGTAGATGAAACTTGCAACCTCTTGTTCACTGGCTATAGGTACAGCTTTAGCCACTGGCCGTTTAGTGGCATGGTGAATTGCTACTAGGATCCAGCGGTTGCATTTCCTGGTAGTTGGTAGTCTCCCAATAAAGTCAATTCCCCATCTTTCAAATGGTATAACAGGCTCCAATGGAAAGAGTTCATCATTTCTTTGTGGTTGGCCTTGATTGATTTGGCAGTTTGGGCATGTTTTCACTAGCTTCTCAATGTCTTGTTTCATTCTAGGCCACCATGATCTGGCTCTCACAAGGCTATAGATTCCTTCAATTCCAAGATGTCCATATCCATTGTGTAGCTTATGCACTAAATCCAGGCAAGCCACATAAGAGCAATAGGCAATAGGGCTTCCATCAACAATTTGGTAAAGTGTTTCATCCTGTACCACAAATTTGCTGGCTTCATTCTGGATTATCTTCTTGATCTCTTCATCCACCTGATTAGAAATGGCTTGGTCCTCCAAGTACTTTGGTAATAGGCTAGGCCAATCTGATTCATGCACCAAGTTCAGTGGGGCACCTTGTTCTAAGCTTGATAGGGCATCAGCAACCATGTTGTTTTTCCCAAGGCAGTAGACAATCTCCACATCAAATTGCTTAATGTATTCACTCCATCTTGTCATTCTTTTAGAGAGTACCTTCTGAGTAAACTTATACTTGAGTGAGGCATGATCAGTCTTCATGGTGCATTTGACTCCTTCACTATAGCATCTCCATGTCTTTAAGCAGTGTATTATAGCCAACATCTCCTTCTCATGCAGCAAATAGTTTTGTTCTGCTGAGTTCAGTTTCTTGGATTTAAAGGCAACTAGGTGGTCCTTTCCCTTGTGTTATTGGCTCAACATACCACCAATTGCATAATTTGATGCATCTGTCCACAGAGTAAACTCTTCTCTGAAGTCAGGTATTCTCAAGCTTGGCAGCTTAGCAAGTTCATTCTTGAGTATCTGAAAGGCAGTCTCAAAAGCTATGTCCCACTTGTAGGTATCGTCTTTCTTGAGGATATCAGCTAACTGAGCTGCAATACTTGCAAAGGACTTGACAAATCTCCAATAATAGGAAACAATTCCAAGGAATGACCTGAGTTCTGATATGCTATGGGGCTGCTTCAGATGTTTGATAACTTCAACCTTCTTAGGGTCTAAGGTTACTCCTGTGCTAGTTATTATGTGACCCATATATTCAATGTGTTCCTTGAAGAATTCACACTTGGGTAGCTTGTCAAAAAGCTTGTTCTCTCTTAGCTTCTTCAAGACCATTGCAATGTGCACTAAGTGGTCCTCTTCTGTCTTGCTGTATATCAATATGTCATCAAGGTAGATATTCACAAATTTGTCTAGTACTCCTGGAAGACAGTCTACATCAGGGTCATGAATGTTGCAGTGGTATTGGTGAGACTAAAACTCATTACAAAGTACTTGTAATGCCCATATCTGGTCCTGGATGCTGTCTTAGGGATGTCTTCTGACTTTACCCTAATCTGGTTGTAGCCTGACATGAGGTCAATCTTGCTGAATATAGTGGCTCCATTGAGTTGGTCCAAGAGCTCATCAATCCATGGTATCAAGTACTTATTCTTCATGGTAACTGAGTTGAGGGCTCTCCAGTCAATGCCCATCCTAAGTGTTCCATCCCTCTTCTTCACATGAAGTACTGGTTCTCTCCAAGGTGACTTGCTGGGTCTGATTTATCCTTGCTCCAATAACTGATCTATTTGTCTGTTCATTTCTTCCAACTCTAAAGGACTCATTCTGCAAGGTGTCATACTTACTTGAGGGCTATCTCCTGTGACAATGGCATTATCCATGTCTCTGACTGGTAGTAGGCTACAAATTCATCTGGAAATACATCTGAATATGCCTTCAAAAGAGTCTGAACTTTCTGGGGTACTGGAGTAGAGGAATCCCCCTGTAATGCAACCATGAGGAGCATCTGGGTGGCCTTTCTAAGTGCTCTACTAAACTGTGTCTTGCTATGTTCACTTGTTTCACACACACTGGAATTCACCAAGTTGAAATCCAGTCTGGCAGGTAATAGCTCATAGGTCTTGTTGTCCTTCTGCATCTGAGTGGCATGGGTTATCCAGTTAATTGATGGATTACAACAAAATAGCCAGGTTTTTCCAAGTACAAGGTCAAACTTGCAGTTCCCAAATATATAGGCCTGTATGTCTTCTTCATAGTCATTGATCTTCACTCTTACTGGCTGAGCAATATGGTTGATTATGTGATAGTTCCCATCAGCTGTTGAGAATGAAGTTGATTTGGTGGGTTCCAAGTTGATTCCCACCTTCAAAGCAAGTAGCTCTGACATGTACTTATGCAATGCTCCTGAGTCAATCATGATCTTGGCAGGTATTCCATTGATTACTCCAATCAAGTAGAATAGCTTTCCTGAGTTTGAGGTCATATGGGATAGGTATTCCTCTGTCATATGGAAGGTGAGTTCTGAGTCTTCTGCAAGTTCTTCTTCCATGTTACAATGCTCAAGGGCTTCAATATGGCTGAAGGTTCTTGATAGTTGGTGTCCATTTCTTCTCTGAGGGCAGTACTTTGCACTATGTCCCTACTGGTGGCAATCAAAGCAAAGTCTTTTCTTCTTACATTCTTCTGAGATAAGATTTGTCTGCATAGAGTCTATTTCCATTGGCACTGCTTCTGATTGTCTTCTTTCTCAGTGATTGTAGCCTCTCTGATTAGTCATTGTGGGCTTCCCAACTCCAAACATAGCTAAGTCATAGTCATAGTCAATGGCAGTCTTGATGGCTTCTTCAATAGTCTGGGGTCTTCAATAACTTACTTCCTTGCAAGTTCTTACTTTCATCCCATCAATAAAGTATTCCACTTGATCTAGGGTGTCCATTCTTTCAATTTGTCCAAGTAGATATCTATAGTCATAAATGTACTCTTGAACCATTCCATTCTGTCTGAGTGTCTTTAACTTTTTTCTTAGTAGTGTCTGCTGGTGTGGAGGCTCAAAAGCATCCTGAATATCCAACACAAACTCATCCCAGGTAGAGATTGTAGAGCATCCCATTATGGTGGCTGACTTGATCTTGTTGTGGTACCACTGTAAAGCTGCATCTGCCAGGTAAGAAGCTGCATAATGTAACTTGCTTTCTGGAGCAATTTCCTTAGCCTTGAAAGCTTCTTCAATCTGGAAGAGCCAAGTTCCCAGGTTTTCATTGACTCTACCATGGCACTGGTTGACCTTTGCACTAAAGTTGCTCTTGATAGGGTTTTTCTGGCTTTGGGCCATGGTAGTCATTCCTTGTTGCTGGAGGCTAAGGATCTGGAGTAACTGTTGCTGTTGGGCCAGGATTTGCTGCATAGCATTCTTCCATTCTTGATTTTTGGACATCTTGAGGGAGGCTTCTTCTTTCTTTAGGAGGGAGGTTTCTGGTTATTGCTGCTAACAATGTTACAAGTCTTGATATAATAGTTGCAGAGGAGTAGGGAGTTTAGCTAGTATTGTATTCACTAAAACTTGAACTAATTGTTATTGAGGTTCCAGCAGCTCCTTATATACATCTTGGCATATTAACTGCTGACTAGTTGTATTTCCTAATGTAGGTTGTGGCTGATGACTCATTTCTTTGCATCATCATCTCCCAATAAGATCCAGCTTAATATATCCATTCCTGTCTGATAAGGATCTGTTGATACATTTGCTGCCTAATGCTACTGATTTGATAGACAATACTGATACAAGGATAGGCTTAACATATACCTGATAGATTTGACTAAAAACTAACTCAACTTTAGCATTCAAGCGGTAGATCATAACAAATATTTTGATTGTTCAATAATGTCTGCAGGTCATGCAAGCTTGGGTGTGTCTCAATGAACTAAGTCTTCCCAGATACCAAACTTGTACTGTTAGATAGTTCTACAAAGTACCAGCCTGTTTATGGTGCTGGATTGATCTGGCACTCTATGGCACATTGTGGCACTATTATTTCCACCATAATGCCAGTTGTAGAAAATAGTTACTGGTAAAACATACTCAATCTTCCTTATATTGCTCAGAATAGTGCTTTCTTTGCTTTATTTACTCTTTATAATGCTCCAGACACATCTCTCTCAGTGGATGTCTTCTTGTATAAATATACAGTGCATTAATAAGAATCTTTACTGGTTCACCTACTTTACTGTTTTCTCCTATATATGACTTTCCTCTGTATATACCTGCCAATATGTTTAATCTCTTTAGATCTCCAAGTGTATGCTCTACCCTGACTCTGAAATGACTAAATATCTCATTGTAGCACCTCTGCTTCCTCCTAAGCACACAATTCTTTGGCTTTTTTTAAGCCATAATACATCCTAATGTCTGACAATCCTCTCCTATATAAGCTACGTCTGCCATACATTTCTCCCCTCTAATGAATTTTGGATGATTCTCTACCCAGAGTGCTTTGTCATGGCTACTTTGAGCAAATGGCCCACTAAACCAGATGATGTTACCCTCAATGTCAGACAGTGCTTGAAACTTCACACAGTGTTCCTTGTACTTGCCAGAATAAAAGTGTCTCTGTCCAGACTGGAAAAGGCAATGTTGGATCTGTTTGAGTTCTTGCCAAATGATTTCAGTATGGCCCAAGTGTCTATGATGAGCCTTCATACAGATATTTGGGCACTACTCATTAATCTAGCAGAACTAGATACCTCAGGGAGTTGACAGAGATGATCAAATCTGAGTAGAGAGCTGCAGTATGAGTTGTACATCCAGATGCCAGCAGAAGTTTGTAAGAAGATATATAAAAAGACAAGTATTGAAATCAAGAATGTGTTGAGAGTCAGGGGACTTGATGGGGAGGCTGCATGGGAGCAATTTTGCTCAATTTGCTCAGTACAGGCCAGTTGCATCTGTTTGTGCCTCAACTTTAGAACCAAAGAGATTTGGAGTGAGTTTTTTCCTCAAATGACTAATGTACTACATGATATATAAGGAGAGCTAAGTGACTTCCAAGAGCATTATACAGAAGAATCATCCAGGCAACAGTTCCAAAGTATTAGACAGAAGGTAAGTGAATACCTCAAGGAATTGGAAGGTGAGCTTTAAGAGGAAGAATACAAGCCTCAAGCAACAGCATCCAGATTGCGCCAGCATGCCTTGCTGGGCTCCTTACCATCCTTTGCATCTTCACTGTGCCAGGACATGTCAGTCCAAACTACACCAACACCCTTCACAAGAGCGCCCTGTATTGAGCCAATGCACATCAGGTCAACATGCGCCCCTAAGAGCAAAATAACCAGAACTTGCCAAACTACTCATTTAGACACAATTCCATTGGAGCAGGACAAGTTGTGTCAGCATGCAACATCACATCAAACTCAGACAAGTACCATGACAATGCATCAAGTGGAGCCTGCACATGCTATTACTCCTGACTATCACCAAGTTACCACTAGTGAACTGAATAATGATGAACCATATGAGTGCCTCCACTACCAAAGCCTTTGGCAAGTAAAAGAACATATCAGCATGTAGCACAGCAGGCCAGTTCAGTGGCATCATCTGGAGCAACTAAGTGTGGCCAAGCTGCTGCATTGAACTCATCACCTAGGAGGCAAAATACTGACTACAAATACACAAGTAGCCCAAATAATACTCAATAAAGAAGTATTTTTGGTGTGCAAAGTGAATCACCACCAAATACTTTGGTAGTAGTCCCTGCAAGAAAAAAACCTAGGAGAAGATGATGCAATTGCATTGAATTGCTATTATTTGTCATGATCCAAGTAACACATTTTTTTTGCAATCCAGATTGAGCCATCTCAAATTGGCAATCACTAAGTTTTTGATTTTAGTAATATAAAAGTTGTCTCACATTTGAGACAGAACCCCTATAAGTAAGCACCCTGCATATATATACATCATCTGTGGCAGCAGTACAGCCATTTGATCTGATTTGCACCCATACAATTGGTTGCGTACTAGCTATGACACATTGTCCAATCACTAGGATCAGGGATTTACTTGCTTAATGGGCAAAATGGGATATTTGATGGCAAATCAGGTAGCTTGTGTATTGGTCAAAGAGCCAATTGGGGGCTGAAAGCTTCAGGATACTTTTGGACCAATTAACAGTGCAGCCATTTGATCTGTTTGCACCTACACAATTGGTCACATGCTAGTTATGACACCTTGTCCAATCATTAGGATCAAGAGTTTTCTTGCTCAATAGATAACATGGGATGTTTAATGGCAAATCAGGTAGCTTGTGTATTGATCAAAGAGCCAATTGGAGGCTGACAGCTTCAGGTTACTACTGAACCAACCACTGAGATAACATCCAATTGGAGTGATGGTAAACAAAATGGTAAGTATCAGCGTAGTTTATAGTGTGATACGCATTTGTTTCCATTTACATTAAAGAAACATTTCCATATACAATTTTAGATACTATAATAGTGGTATCCAATTGCACACATGATGCAAATATTACAAGTTGGCGCAATCCTCTGTGCAAACCTCCTCATGTCACATTGTGCCATTGTCTGCAAGATTGTCCCACATAGTGCAAACTGCTCTAAAGCAATCCTGCCTACTGGTGGCTAAAATATTGCACTTAATTGTCCTTAGCTACTACAGATCATGCTGCATGCCCTGGCACAGTACAATGGTACAAGTTTATTACCTTGTTTGTACACTAGTAGGTAAGCTGCAAGTGGATATTCTCTGATGATTGTGAAACATCATCTTCATTGTGGCCCAAACTTCCTCTGTGTGTTGTTTCTGTGAAATACAAAGTTCCCAACTGTCAATGCTGCTGGTGATATGGTCTTATCATATTTCCGCTTCATCTTTTCTGCACTCTGAGATACTATGACCGGTGCCTCTTGACATCATTGTTCAAGCTACTGGTGTCTACTTGACTGACTGAGCTCATCTTCTGAGGCATCTGTTAGTGTTGGTTGTGCAAGATCTCCAGGAATCCTTGGTTCACATTGTTACACAAGGTAAGTAGCAATTGTTGGGTGGTGCTGTGCACTTTAACTCTTTAGGCAAAAAGTGCTTGGTCTAAACACTCATCCCATCCACTGACAGTTCCATTTGCATACTTGGTCAACATTTTCCCAAATGATACATTAAACTGCTCAGTGACTCCATTTGTTCAGGGGTGACATGCCAAGGTTTTCAAGAGTTTGAGCCGCTGCATTTCCAGGTAAGCTTCCAATGTCTTTGCCATAAAGTTTACTCCTCTATTGGATCAAGTTTCTACCAGGCATCCACACTACACAAGGATCTCATGGTACATGAAACTTGCAACTATTTGTTCACTAGTTGCAAGTACTGCTTTAGTCACTAGCTATTTGATGGCATGGTCAATTGCTACTAGTGTCCAATGGTTGCATTTTCTGGTGGTTGCAAGCTTTCTAATGAAGTCAATTCCCCATCTCTCAAATGGTCTTACAAGACCAAAATAGTGCCATTCATTTTTGTGACATAATACAAGCTACAGGAGCTAGATTCAGAGTGCCATGGGTATTGAGCATCAGATGCATATCTTCAGTTCTCCTGTGCTCTTACACATCCTGAGCTACATTGATCCACAAAAAAAGGTCAAAAAATGGATCTTCTCCTGCGCAATGGGTGAAACACAGGGGCTGCTTTACATGAAGATGCAGAGCTATGTTTCACACTCAGTGGCCAAGTATAGGCTCACTTGACCTCTTGGGCACACTATGGCATCATTGGGCACTCATGGCTCAATGTGGCACTATCCAACGGAACAAGTCTTATGTATTAAATCCAGGCAAGCAACATAAGGGCAATAGGCAATAGGGCTTCCATCAACAATTTGGTAACGTGTTTCATCCTGTACCACAAATTTGCTGGCTTCATCCCAGATTGTGTTTGTGATATCTTCATACACCTCATAAGGAATGGCTTGGTCCTCCAAGTACTGTTGTAATAGGCTAGGCTAATCTGATTCATGCACCAAGCTGAGTTGTGCAACTTGTTCTAGTCTTGATAGGAATTGGCAACTATGTTATTCTTCCCATGGCAGTAAAAAGTCTGCAAGTCAAATTACTGAATGTGTTCACTACATCTCGTCATTGTTCTGGAGAGTCCCTTCTGAGTATACACATACTTGAGTGAAGCATGATCAGTGCTCACAGTACACTTGACTCCTTCAATGTAGCATCTCCAGGTTTTCAAGCAGTGTATCATGGCAAGCATCTCCTCATGCAATGAATGATTTTTTCTGCTGAGTCTAGTTTATTAGACTCAAATGCAACTGGGTTGGCCTTTCTGCCATGTTCTCGGCTCAATACTCTGCCAACTTTATAGTCTGAAGCTTATGTGCACAAAGACTCTGTTCTGAAGTCTGGAATTCTTATGCTTGGCAGCTTAGCAGGTTCATTCCTGAGCATCCAAAAGGCAGTCTCACAGGCTTTTTTGGGGTCCAAGGTCACTCCCAAGCTAGTCACTCATTGTCCCCGGTTTCTACAAGTTCCTTTAAAGTTCACACTTTGCTAGCTTTGTGTAGAGCTTGTTCACTCTTAGCTTCTTCAAGACCTTTACAGTGGGCACCAGGTGCTGCTCTTCTGTCTTTCTATATCAATATGTATACTAGGTAGATTACAACAATTCTTTACAAGTATTCCTAGACAATTGTTTGCATTAAGGTCATGGATGTTGTAGGGGCATTGGTGAGGCCAAAACCCATGACTAAGTACTTGTGATGTCCTTATCTGGTCCTGAATGTTGTCTTGGGGTTGTCTTCTGGTTTTACCCTAATCTGGTTGTATCCTGACATAAGGTCAATTATGCTTAATATGGTTGCTCCATTGTGTTGGTCCAAAAGCCCATCAATCATACGTATGAGGTACTTATTCTTTGCAGCAACCTAGTTGAGGGCTCTGTAGTCAATACACATCCTAAGTGTTCCATCCTTTTTTTCCACAAAGAGTACTGGGGCTCCTCAAGGTGTCTTACTTGGTCTAATTTATCCTTGCTCCTATAACTGAACCATTGGTCTCTTAATCACTTCCATCTCCAAATAGCCAGGTTTTTTCAAGTACAAGGTTAAACTCACAGTACCTAAATATATAGGCCTTTAAGTCTTCTCCATAGTCATTGATCTTCAATCTTACTGGCTGAGTAAAACACTGATTATGTGAGAGTTTCCATTTGCTTTTAAGACTGAGGTCAAATTGGTGGGTTCCAAGCTGATTGCAGCTTTCAAGGTAAATTGCTCTGACATGTACTCATGTGATGCTCCTGAGTCAGCCACAATCTTGGCAGGTACTCCATTGAATATTGCATTGAAGTATAGTAGCTTTCCTGAGTTTGAGGTCATCTGGGATAGGTATTCATCTATTATGTGGAAGGTGAGTTCTGAATCTTCTTCAAGTTTATCCTACATGTTACTATGGTCAAGGGCTGCAATATGGTTGAAAGTTCTTGATGGCTGGTGTCCATTTCTTCTCTGAGGGCAGTACTTTGCAATATTTCCATGCTTGTGGCAATTAAAGCAAAGTCCTTTCTTCTTACATTCTTTTGAGGTGGGATTCTTCTGCATAGTGTATATTTCCATTGGCACAGCATCAGACTGTCTTCTTGCAATGTGATTGTAGCCTCTCTGATTTGTCATTGTGGGCTTCCCAACTCCAGACATAGCTGAGTTGTAGTCAATGGCAATTTTAACAGCTTCTTTAATAGTCTGAGGTCTCCTACTGTTCACTTCCATGCAAGTTCTTTCCTTTAACTTATCAGCAGAGTTTTCAACTTCATCCAGGGGGTCTAAGTGTTTAACTTGTCCAAGTAGACATCTATACTCATAGATGCATTCTTGAACCATTCTTCTCTGTCTCAGTGTCTTGAGCTTCCTTCTCAATAGTGTTGGCTGGTGTGGGGGTTTAAAAGCATCATGAATTTTCAGCATACACTCATCCCAGGTTGAGATTGTAGAGCATCCCATCATAGTTGCTGACCTGATCTTGTTGTGGTACCATTGTAAAGCTCCATCCACTAAGTAAGAGGCTTCATAATGCAACTTGCTTTCTAGAACAATTCCCTTAGCCTTAAAAGCTTCTTTAATCTGAAAGAGCCAAGTTTCCAGGTTCTTGTTGACTCTACCATGGCACCAAAGTTGCTCTTGACAGGGTTTTGCTGGCTTTTGGCCATGGTAGTGATTCCTTGTTGCTGCAGGCTAAGGATCTGGAGTAAGTGTTGCTGTTGGGCCAGGATTTGCGGCAAAGGATTCTTCCATTCTAGATTTTTGGACATCTTGAGGGAGGCTTCTACTTTCTTTAGGAGGGAGGTTTCTGGCTATTGCTGCTACCAATGTTACAAGTCTTGATATAAGAGTTGTAGATGAATAGGGAGTTTAGCTAGTATTGTTTTCACCAAAACTTGAACTGATTTTTATTGTGGTTCCAGCAGCTTCTTATATACATTTTGCTAGATCAATTGCTGACTAATTGTATTTCCCAATATTGGATGTGCCTGATGACTCATTTGACAAGATCATCATCACCCAATAGCATGATACTTGATATATCTATCCAAGTTTTCTGTGAAGCTTGGGACGCAATTTTTTTTTAACTGTCTTGGTGTGGTGTCCTGACAATATTGGTATATCTTGGTCTTGGGACTACAACTCTGTGACAGCCTTTTGCTGGGATCATCACAATTCTTTCTCATAGAGGATATATCAAATGCAGTATCTCCAATAGAACACCAGCAAACTATTATTGCAATATCATGACTGCTAGTTTTAGCAAGTATATTGTCTGCTCATCTTATGATAAGTATACCTCCCACAGACAAGTTTATTATTATAGCAACTATTGTGTACTTATCTATTTTTTATCTTATCAGTATTATCCTATTATTCTTTGCCTATGTTTTTGGTATTATTGCCATGCAATATTTACCCTGATTAGTTATTGGCTTTAGTTATCCCAGATGTAACTCAGCTTTGTAATCAGTATATTTATCAACATTGACAAATACCTGCATCAGTTGATTTTTCACCAATTTGCTCATTTTCTGTTCCCCAATGTGCTCTAGCCTCCTATGCTATGTTTCCAAGTTAGTTTCATCAGTTTCAGCAATGTTGACTTACTCAGTCACAGTGATCTTCCATTGTAGCTTGTATATACTGTTAAATCTGATTCCCAAAGCAAATTTTTGTCCATTTTAACTTAACACTGAGCAGCTCAGCTTAGTAATAGCAGATTTAAATCCCTCAGTTGTTGCTTTACTGACTAAGAGTAGGTTCCTGGCTATTCCAGGCATAGTGTCATAAGTATAAGCTGCTGATCGATACCAAATAGTCCAGTATTGCAACTGTAAGAAGTATGCAAAAGAGGTAGTTGCCAATTAATGTACACAAATGCAAGTGGTGATTGGGTTTCTTGAATCAGAAAGCTAGAGTATTGACACAGAAGTAATCAGATATTATTTACATATTGTAAGGATGAAATATTACACCACATTTTTTGCAAAATCTGGGGTGCTACTTTTTCTCTATAGTATTTGCACAGTGTCCTCATGTGTTCCATAGCTCTGTTATTTATTTCATTCTGCTCAAGGATAAGTCTTATCAGGTCCATACTACTATGAGTGTTTTGGATCTAAATTTTGTTAGCTTAAACTTTCCTACAGCTCCTGAAAAGTTGTCTGGCTTGTTCCCCATTTATGCAGGCCCAGCGGTGCTATTTGTCTTGCTCAAATAAGCAAAGCTAATGAGCTTGAATCTTCTGTGACAAGTCTTAAACATTTCTCCATTCAAGCTAATGCTATAGGTACCAAGATGTGATGAAAAGTAAACTGATATGAGTAGACTCTGTCATCCAATGCTCAAGGCATTATTGGCATCATTTTGATCAGTGATTCTGCATCTGGATATGTCAAGCTGAAGCAGTAACCTTCTGATATGCCCCTGCTTGCAGATATTAGGTCCTTGGCTATTTCTGGTGAATAGAGCAGCTCTTCAGAAGTAGGTATATGACTTCCTTCATTGCCACAGTGCTTACTAAGACTATACCCTGTCCAGCACTGTTAGCTCACAGACTCTATGAAGCAAAATTTGGTCCTGTAGGTGGATTAAATCTGGATCAGCTATCAGGATTCTGTCAAGAGACCATTATATTGATCTATGGCCAGTACATCTAATTGCCTTTTAGGGCAAAAAACTTGACAGTGTCTTGACAGCCTCTTTGCAAGCCTCTAATGGCATTATCATGGCAGTATAGCAGCCCACAGCTAGCTCTGTACAATGCTACTGGAACAATTTACCAAATGGTGTTTCCTTTTTTTACCCTCCCTTGATGCAATTTATATATTTCACTGTAGAATCACTCCTCTTTACTTGCTTACCCACTACTGCCATGGTATTTTGCATAGAGTTTGAATCAAAAAATATTATGGCCACTTGCTTAGTAACCTCTACAAACATGCACACCTGCCACAATTGACATGCTTCCATCACCTCAACTTTACAGCTTTTTAGTGTGATGCTTGCAAAGTTGCCATATTCCTTTTATTGCTGGTAAGATATTCATCTGGGACCATATGCCTGGCTGCCACTACTTCTGCCATGAATATCTCCTGATTATCTGCAAAGAACTTTTTGGTACTCAACCAATATTTTCTTTCTCCCTGATGGATTCTAGTTTCCCTTATAGGGGCATTCTGACTCTTGATTGAGAATTCTGTATTGAATGGTGTAGAAATTGGCTTGTGACCAAGAGAAATCTGCCATAACTTGTTAGAGTTTTCCTAATAAAAACTGGTTGTTTGTTGCACCCAACCCACATTTGCATTACTTAACTGATTACCTATGCATTGGGGCTGCTTAGCTTCTTAATGCCTTGGGCACAGGTGTCTCCATTTGCTCACATGTCCTCAGTATATTGCAACTCTTCCTGGCTGTCCTCCATGTGTCAGCTCATAACATCCATAACAAACCTGAAGGCAATATTCTCAATGAGATAGAGATATTGTAGTACTTGCAACTTGACTTGTCTTCCCATCTCCACACACATCTGCTTGATGGGAAATTCCCAAAAGGTGAAGCAAGGTCCAATATTCTCAACACACTAAGCAGGATGGTGTGGCAAATGGATACAGTAGCAGCAGAGATTTATGCATTCAGCTTTATGTTTGAAGCATAGCCACTCAAATTCCGTCACAGACTCTCTGCACAAAAGCTGTTGATGTGTCAAGTGGGTATTGGTGATTTGCTTCTGGATAGATATTCCTGCAATGTCCACATATGACTCCCAATGCTTAAAACGTACTCTTGGTAGAAATGGCTTTGGAAGGCCACTTGAAGAAATACATATCCAGTTCATCCAGTCCTTGCACTAGTATTGTTGCATATGCATATGAGTATTGATTGGGGCCTGTGAGAAGTACATAAGGTAGGGGATACTCTGTAATATCTTGCAAGTTCTTTCAAAATACTCTGGTATCTCAAAGGGCTCATTTGGCTTGAAAAGCCACATGTACTACTTGGTCATTATTATAGGAATATTTTTGGAAAGCAAATGCATTATTGCCAGTGGAAAGCTTTTGCTCCAAAAGATACCCTCTATCTTAAATATCTCTGGTTTCCAATTGATTCCATATTCTGGTCAATGGCTTATAGCTTGCCAACTTTGCTGCAATTGCATGTTGACTTCTGTATGTTTGCTCTGTGCAAAGAGGATGCTCTTTGTGTTGGTATATGGGTATTAATAATGTTTGTGAGTTATGGAGTACATCTGCTGGACTTTACAAATTCACTATGAGAAACTATTGTGATGATCCTGCCAAAAGGCTGTGACAGATTTTAAGCCCTATGACTAAGAGGTATTGATTCCATCAGGACACTGTGCAAAGACCATCAAAAAATAATTGCACCCCAGATATCATAAAGAACTTGGTCAAGATTTTTCATCACAACAATACCAAAGTGGCTTTTGATTGGTTCTCTGCAAATTTTCTCACTTTGTGATCCTGGACACTTTATCACCTCCTATGTTTGTGAGAATTGATGGTAAATGTCAGTTTTTCACCCTGCTTACTACCTGACAACCATTTCTCTTATTTTTCATGCATACAAATTGACTTATCTCTGATGAGACTCCAATTGTACCTCAATTGATAATTGTATTGCCTTATATAAGTCCCTATACCTGTCACTAACATTAAGCTCAACCCCATACTTAACAAGTAACTTCATTAAAATCCACCATTGTATCAGTATATCTGCTTTAATGGTCCGTTTCCATGACTCTAGTAGGAACTCTACAGCTTTATGCCGTTGTTCATTCACTAGTTCCCATACATCCTGGTCTTCAGCCAGCACTGCAAGGTCTGAGTACTCATCTGTCAGTCATTGCATTAGATCCTAGCAATATTCCAGTGAGTTTTCTTGAGCACTGCTCTTGAAGAAGTGCAGCAACCTCTTTGTGTGCCTATCAATATTCCAAATTTCACCCAGACATTGTAATTACCTTTTGAGTTCTTGACATTGCTAATTTGGCTGTCAATGGGATCTCCACTCTGTCAGCAATGGAGGACATGGAGGCTGTAGTAGACAAATGCCTTTCACTGCACACTCATCTGACTCACAGGTGTGTAGCTCAACTGGCTGCACTTCTGACTCTTGCCAAAGCAGCAATTTTTTTATTGCTAACTCTTCTTGGCTATGATGAATTTAGTCTGCTTTGTGCTTGCAGCATTAATTGGAAAGAACTACAGCTTTTTCTTGTGGTTCCCTGTCTATTGATTGGGCAGACTTTTCCCCTTTAATTTTTCCTTTATTGCCACCAGTTCTTTCACTGATACTTTTTCTCAGTGCTTGTTGTATTGAACTAAGTTTTTGTTGCAATTTAAGAAGTGATATGGATATAAGGAACTTATCAAGAAATAGTGATAATAGATGAACTGTTGTTTATTAATAGAGAGGCTCAGTATTTATACCTTTGTAGAAGTAATATAGCTGTAGCACTAAGTAAGGAGGGTTTCTCAATATTCAGGAGCATTCTGTAACAGTTTCAGGGTTAGTACATAATGCTTAGTAATAGTGCTAATTTGATCCTGACTATAGGGGAATAATCATAAGATCATAGATCTGAAGAAAGTGGCAAAGTTAGAGCTGTAAATTAGTCCCATAGTGACCAAGAATAGTCCAGAATTGTCAAGTAATTTTTTAGCTGCTGAATGATACCATATAGTCTAATATTTCTACACTCCCCCTCAACTACATAATTTCATGATCCTAATTCCTCCCTGAGATTCTCAAATTGTGGCCTAGCTAGTGGTTTTGTCAATATATCTGCCACCCTTTTGTTAGTTGGGCAGTACACTAACTCTAATAAGTTACTTTCTACAGCTTCCCTCACAAAGTGATGCTGTGTTACAAGTCTTGATATAAGAGTTGTAGAGGAATTGGGAGTTTAGCTAGTATTGTATTCTCTAAAACTTAAACTGATTTTTATTGAGATTCCAGCAGTTCTGTATATAGGTTTTGCCAGATCAATTGCTGACCAATTGTATTTCCTAGTGTGGGTTGTGGCTGATGACTCATTTGATTGCATAATCATCACCCAATAAGATCCTACTTAATATATCTATTTCTGTCTGATAAGGATCTGCCGATTCATTTGCTGACTAATCCTACTAATTTGAGCTATAATACTGATATACTGATAACCTGAACATATAACTAATTGATTTGAGTAAAAATAGATTTAATTTAAAGATTCAAGCAGCAGAGCATAACATTCTCCCCTGCTAAAGTGAGAGGGTTCTCCTGAATCTCTTCTATTGTGATATCAATATCTTGATTGCTCAGTATTATCAGCAATTCTTGCAAGCTTTAGTCCATCTCTATGCACTCAGTCTTCTTGGATATTGCCTTGTTTGTCCACTAGTTGGTAAGCTGCAAATGGACATTCTCTGATGATCTTGAATTGCCCTGTCCATTATGGCTCAAACTTCTTCTGAGTGTTTTGTCTTAGCAATACAAAGTTCCCAACTGTCAATACTTCTGGTGCTATAGTCTTATCAAATCTCTGCTTCATCTTTTCTGCACTTTGAGATACCTAGGTCTGTGCCTCTTAACATCTTTATTCCAGTTGCTGGTGTCTACTGGGCTGACTAAGTTCATCTTCTAAGGCATCTGAAAGCTTTGGTTGTGTGAGATCTCCTGGAATCCTTGGTTCACATCCATACACTACGTAAAATGGCAATTGCTGGGTGGTGGTGTGTACTCTGACTCTGCATGAAAAGAGTGCTTAGTCTATATGCTTATCCCATCTACTGACAGCTCCACTTGCATACTTGGTCAGCACTTTTCCAAATAATCCATTAAACCATTCAGTGACTCCATTAGTTCTGGGGTGATATGCCAAGGTTTTCAGGTGTTTGAACTGCTGCATTTCCAGGTTAGCTTTCAATGTTTTTGCAATAAAGATTGCACCTCTATCAGATAAAATCTCTACAGGGCGTCTAAACTTCATAAGGATCTCATGGTAGATGAAACTTGCAACCTCTTGTTCACTGGCTATAGGTACAGCTTTAGCCACTGGCCGTTTAGTGGCATGGTCAATTGCTACTACAATCCAATGGTTGCATTTCCTGGTAGTTGGCAGTCTTCCAATAAAGTCAATTCCGCATCTTTCAAATGGTCTTACAGGCTCCAAGGGAAAGAATTTAGCTATTATCTGTGGTAGGCCTTGGTTGATTTGGCAATGTGGGCATGTTTTCACTAGCTTCTCAATGTCATGTTTCATTCTGGGCCACCATGCTCTGGCTTTCACAAGGCTTTAGGTTCCTTCAATTCCAAAATGTCTACATCCATTGTGTAGCTTATGTATCAAATCCAGGCAAGAAACATAAGGGCAATAGACAATAGGTCTTCCATCAACAATCTTGTAGTGTGTTTCATCCTGTAATACAAATTTACTGGCTTCATCTTGGATTATCTTCTTGATATCTTCATCCACCTCATTAGAAGTGGCTTGGTCCTCTAAGTACCTTGGTAATAGGCTGGGCCAATCTGATTCATGCACCATGTTGAGTTGTGCAACTTGATCTAATCTTGATAAGGCATCAGCAACCGTGTTGTTTTTTCCAGGGCAGTAGACAATCTCCAAGTCAAATTGCGGAATGTATTCACTCCATCTTGTCATTCTTCTAGAGAGTACCTTCTGAGTAAATATATACTTGAGGAAGGTATGATCAGTCTTTACAGTGCATTTGACTCCTTCAATATAGCATCTCTATGTCTTTAAACAGTGTATTATAGCAAGCATCTCCTTCTCATGCACTGGATAGTCTTGTTCTGCTGAGTTCAGTTTATTGGACTCAAAAGCAACTTGGTAGTCCTTTCCCTTGTGTTCTTGGCTCAACACTCCACCAATTACATAATCTGAAGCATCTGTGCACAGAGTAAACTCTTTTCTGAAGTCAGGTATTCTTAAGCTTAGCAGCTTAGCAAGTTCATTGTTGAGTGTAGGAAGGCAGTTTCACAAGCTATGTCCCACTTGTAGGTATTGTCTTTCTCAAGGATATCAGCTAAAGGGGCTGCAATACTTACAAAGGACTTGACAAATCTTTGATAATAGGAAACAATTCCAAGGAATGATCTGAGCCCTGATATGCTATGATCTGAGCCCTGATATGCTATGGCGCTGCTTCAGATTCTTGATTACTTTTACCTTCTTGGGGTCCAAGGTTACTCCTGTGCTAGTCACTATGTGTCCCAGATATTCTACATGTTCCTCGAAGAATTCACACTTGGGTAGCTTGTCATAAAGCTTGTTCTTGTTGAAATATTGAACTATTTGGTATCATTCAGCAGCTAAAAATTTACTTAACAATTCTAGGCTAGTCTTAGTCACTGTAGGACTCATTTACTGCCTTAACTTTGCCACTTTCTCTGGATATATGATCTTATGATTATTCCCCTATAGTCAGGATCAAATTAGCACTATCACCAAACATTATGTACTAACCCTGAAACAGTTACAGAATGCTCCTGAATATTGAGAAACCCTCCCTACTTGGTGTTGCAGCTGTATTACTTCTACAAAGGTATAAATACTGAGCTTCTTTATGAATAAGCAACAGTTCAGCTATTATCACTATTTCTTGAAAAGTTCCTTATATCCAAATCACTTCTTGAATTGCAACAGGTTATGAGCCCCGATTGCCTTAATCTATTCTAAATATGACTTCTACCAGCAAACAAAGCAATACCAACATCTTCCCTGTAAAGGAGAGGTTTGATGGGAAGAACTACAGACTTTGGAGAATCAAGATGCAGATCCACCTTGAGGAAAGAAAGCTTTGGAACATAGTAACAGGAAAAGAAGTTGAGCCCAAAGGAACAGCAGAAGATGTGGAGAAGTTTCAAGAGAAGGAGAGAAAGGCCTTCAATGCCATATCCATCAATGTGCAAGACTCCTTCATTGGACAAATCCATGCCTCAAATACTGCCAAAGCAGCATGGGAATCCTTAGAGAAGATCTTTAGAGCAAAGTCAGTATCAAGCAAGCTTTATTTGAAATGAAAGTTCTTCAACATGAGGAAGAAGCCAGATGATGACATGCTACAACTCATTACCAGAATGGAGACACTTGCAGAAGACCTTTACAGTATAAATGCTGGTGTAGATGATGAAGAAAAGATACTCTGTCTGCGTTGCAGCCTACCAGACAAGTATGAGCCACTCACACTTTCTTTTGAAAGCAGAGAAGACAACTTGACTTTAGACTATGTCAAATGAAGACTTCTCCATGAAGAACTCAGACATAATGATTAAGCAGAGAAAATTGAAGATAATGCTTTGTTCAGGTCAGAAAGGCACTCAGAAAAGAAAGGAAAGCAACAAAGCCAAGGAAAACCTGGTTGCTGCAACTATTGTAAAAAGCCAGGACACTGGGCAAGAGAATGCAAGAAGAAACAAGCAGACAAAAAACAGAAATTAGAGAGGTAAACCACATAACTACTGATGAGCAGTTATTTGTAAGCATACAAGATAGTGCAAGTAACCAAAGTAATGAATGGGGTATTAACTCTGGAGCATCACAGCATATTTGTGGTATAAAGGAGTGGTTCAGCAACTTAAAAACTATTCCCATAAGAAAGGTTTATCTGGGAGATAACTCTGCATTGGAAGCTACCGCCAGTGGGTCTATAAAACAAAATATGAGTGATAACTCCGGGGCAACAACAGCAAAACTGACTGACACACTCTATTATACCTGGAATAGCTAAGAACCTACTCTCAGTCAGTAAAGCAACTACTCAGGGACTGAAATTAGTTTTTACTTAGCTGGGCTGCTCAATATTGAGTTAAAAGGAACAAAAATTAGCTTTGGGAATCAGAGATCACAATATATACAAGTTACAATGCTAGATCATTATACCTGAGTATGTCAACATTGCTGAAACTGATGAAACCAACTGGGAGACGTGGCATAGGATGCTAGGACACATAGGGGAACAGACAATGAGCCAATTGGGGAAAAATCAACTAGTTTTGGGCCTAAATTACACAACTCCAAACAAATTGAATGTCTGTAAGGGATTTTCATATGGCAAACAAGCTAGGCAATGTTTCAAGACTTCAGGAGGCATCAATACCACCACAATTCTGGCTATTGTACACTAAGACATATGTAGGCCCATGAGAACACTGTCCTTTAGAGCCAAGAGATGCTTTATGATGCTTATTGATGACAAAACAAGATATACACCGGTGTATTTCCTCAAAACAAAGGATGAAGCTTTAGAGACGCTTAAGCACTTTAAGAACATGGCAGAAATACAAACTGGGTATAAATTGAAGGTACTACAAAGTGATAATGGAGGAGAATACTGCTCAAAGGAGTTTGCATAATACTGTTTGTCTGCTGGTATACATCAACAGACCACAGTTCCTCATACTCCACAGCAAAATGGAGTAGCAGAATGTGCAAATAGAACAATAGTAGAGATGGGAAGATCTATGCTACATGATAAGGGAATTGACAACAAGTTTTGGGCTGAATCTGTTGCTACCGCTGTATGCATCAATAACAGATGCCCAACATCAGCACTACCTGATTCTACACTCTTTCAAGCATATACAGGCAAAAAACCAGATCTCCAGCACCTCAAGATCTTTGGCAGTGATGTTTTCTATTACATCCCTGACAAAAAATGCTCAAAGTTGGAGCCAACAAGTAGGATAGGGATCTTTCTTGGGTATTGTGAAGATACAAAAGGTTATAGAGTGTATGATGGCAAAATTCAGAAGCTGATCAAGAGCAGGGACGTTGTATTTGAGGAGAATTCAGATCAGAAAGCCACAGAAATCATTGGCCAGCTGCCTGATGATGCAATGAACACTGATGAAGAAGATATGTACCAAATCCAGCCAGATATGGAAGATACTTCTACTAGTTCCAGATCAGAACAGATTATCCCAGTTAGGAGATCTACCAGAATAAGAAATGCCCCTGGATCCTGGTGGTAGATATCCAATGATTACAAAGAAGCTTATTTTGCCTTATGTGCCAAACCTCAGAATTTGGAACAGGCAATGCAAAGTCCAGATGATACAAAGTGGCAACAAGCCATGCAGGAGGAGTATCAATCACTGATCAAGGCAAAAACGTGGGAACTGATAATTTTTACAATTGGGAGAAAGCCAATAGGATGTAGATGGGTCCACAAAATCAAGATAACCTCAAATGGTGCCATTAATAAGTACAAGGCTAGATTGGTGGCTAAAGGCTATTCCCAGATCCAGGGACTAGACTTTAAGGAAACATTTGCTCCGGTTGCCAAGTTTAACTCTATTAGGACAGTTCTAGCCCTGGCAGTTGTACACAGTCTAGATCTACACCCAATGGACATCAAAACAGCCTTTCTAAATGGGGATTTGCAAGAAGCTATATATATGGAGCAACCTGAAGGTTTTACCAATCCATAAGTTTGCACACCTTATGGGGGCCATTTGAATTGGTAAAACCTTCAGGTTGCTCCATATATATAGCTTCTTGCAGATCCCCATTTAGAAAGGCTGTTTTGACATCAATTTGGTGTAGATCTACACTGTGTACAGCTGACAGGGCTAGAACTGTCCTAATTAAATCAAACTTGGCAACCAGAGCAAATTTTTCTCTAAAGTCTAGTCCTTGTATCTGGGAATAGCCTTTAGCCACCAATCTAGCCTTATACTTATCAACGGCACCATTTGAGGTTATCTTGATCTTGTAGACCCATCTACATACTATTGGCTTTCTCCCATTTGGTAAATCTAACAGTTCCCACATTTTTGCCTTGATCAGTGATTGGTACTCCTTCTTCATGGCTTGTTGCCACATAGTGGCATCTGGACTTTGCATTGCCAGTTCCAAATTCTGAGGTTTGGCACATAAGGCAAGATAAGCTTCTTCATGATCATTGGATGTCTGTCACCAGGATCCAGGCGCATTTCTTATTCTGGTAGATCTCCCAACTGAGATAATCTGCTCTGATCTGGAACTGGCAGAATTATCATCCATATCTGACTGAGCTAGGCGCATATCTTCATCATTAGTGTTGTTTGCATCATCAGGTAGCTGGCCAATGATTTCAGTGGCTTTGGGATCTTAATACTCCTCAGATACAACGTCCCTGCTCTTGATCAGCTTCTGAATTTTGCCATCATACACTCTACACCCTTTAGTATCTTCACAATACCCAAGAAAGATCCCTATCCTACTTGTTGGCTCCAACTTTGAGCATTTTTTGTCAGGGATGTAATAGAAAACATCACTGCCAAAGATCTTGAGGTGCTGGAGATCTGGTTTTTTGCCTGTATATGCTTCAAAAGGTGTACAATTATGTAGTGTTGTTGTAGGACATATATTCTTAATGTTTATTGCGGTAGCAACAGATTCAGCCCAAAACCTGTGGGCCATTCCCTTATCATGTAGCATAGATCTTCCCATCTCTACTATTGTTCTATTTGCGCATTCTCCTACTGCATTTATTGTGGAGTATGAGGAACTGTGGTCTGTTAAAGTATACCAGTAGATGAGTAGCATTTTGCAAACTCCTTTGAACAGTATTCTCCTCCATTGTCACTTTGTAGTACCTTCAATTTACACTCAGTTTGTGTTTCCTCTATGTTCTTAAAGTGCTTAAGTGTCTCTAAGGCTTTATCCTTTGTTTTGAGGAAGTACACCATTGTATATCTTGTTTTGTCATCTATCAATGTCATTAAGTATCTCTTGGCTCCAAAGAACAGTGTTCTCATGGGCCCACATATGTCTTAGTGTACAATAGCCCACATTTTGGTGGTATTGATGCCTTCTGAGCTCCTGAAATGTTGCCTGGCTTGTTGCCCATGAGAACATCCCTTACAAACATTCAATTTGATTGGAATTGAGTAGTGCAGGCCCAAAACAGGTTGATTTTTCACCAATTGGCTCATTTTCTTTTCCCAAATGTGTCCTAGCCTCCTCTGCCACATCTTCCAGTTTGCTTCATCAGTTTCAGCAATGTTGACATACTCAGGTACAATGATCTTGCATTGTAACTTGTATATATTGTGATCTCTGATTCCCAAAGCTAATTGTGTCCATTTTCACTCAATATTGAGCAGCGCATCATAGTAAAAACAAGTTTCAGTCCCTGAGCTGTTGCTTTACTGACCAAGAGTAGGTTCTTAGCTATTCCAGGTACATAGAGTTTGTCAGTCAGTTTTGCTGTTGTTGCCCCTGAGCTACTGCTCATACTTAGTTATATAGACCCTCTGGCAGTAGCTTTCAGAGCAGAGTTAACTCCCAGATAAACCTTTCTTATGGGAATAGTTTTTAAGTTGCTGAACCACTCCTTTATACAACAAATATGCTGTGATGCTCCAGAGTTAATACCCCATTCATTACTTTGGTTACTTGCACTCTCTTGTATGCTTACAAATAACTGTTCATCAGTAGTTATGTGGTTTACCTCTCTAATTTCTGTTTTTTGTCTGCTTGTTTCTTCTTGCATTCTCTTGCCCAGTGTCCTGGCTTTTTACAATAGTTGCAGCAACCAGGTTTTCCTTGGCTTTGTTGCTTTCCTTTCTTTTCTGAGTGCCTTTCTGACCTGAACAAAGCATTATCTTCAATTTTCTCTGCTTGATCATTCCGTCTGAGTTCTTCATGGAGAAGTCTTCCTTTGACATAGTCTAAAGTCAAGTTGTCTTCTCCGCTTTCAAAAGAAAGTATTGGTGGCTCATACTTGTCTGGTGGGCTGTAAAGCAGAGAGTGTATCTTTTCTTCATCATCTACGCAAGCATTAATACTGTAAAGTTGTTTTGCTAGTGACTCCATTCTGGTAATGAGCTGTAGCATGTCATCATCTGGCTTCTTCCTCATGTTGACAAACTTTTGTTTTAAATAAAACTTGCTTGAAACCAACTTTGCGCTAAATATTGTTTCTAAGGACTCCTATGCTGCTTTGGCAGTATTTGAGGCATGATTAGTCCAGTGAAGGAATCTTGCACATTGATACATATGGCATTAAAGCCCTTTCTCTCCTTCTCTTGAAACTTCTCCACTTCTTCTGCTGTTGCTTTGGGTGCAACTTCTTTTCCTGTAACTATATTCCAAGGCTTCCTTTCCTTAAGGTGGATCTGCATATTGATTCTCCAAAGTTTGTAGTTCATTCCTTCAAGCCTCTCCTTCACAGGGAAGATATTTGTGTTGTTCTGTTTGCTGATAGAAGTCATCTTTAGAATTGATTAAGACAATTGGGGCTCTTAGCCTGCTGCAACTTAACAAGTGATTTGGATATAAGGAACTTATCAAGAGATAGTGATAATAGCTGAACTGTTGTTTATTAATAGAGAAGCTCAATATTTATACCTTTGCAGAAGTAATAATGCTGTAGCACTAAGTAAGGAGGGTTTCTCAATATTCAGGAGCATTCTGTAACAGTTTCAGGGTTAGTACATAATGTTTAGTAACAGTGCTAATTTGATCCTGACCATAGGGGAATAATCATAAGATCATAGATCTGAAGAAAGTGGCAAAGTTAGAGGGGTAAATTAGTCCCACAGTGACCAAGACTAGTCCAGAATTGTTAAGTAAATTCTTAGCTGCTGAATGATATCAAATAGTCCAATATTATAACAGTTTTCTCCTTGTTAAATGCTGCTCTTATGCATCTGGTTTGGCCTGCTTGTTCCTTGCTGGCACTCTGTGGGCAACCTGATACATGTTTCCTGCTTGTTTCAAGTTCACAGTCTATGCTGTGACAGGCTCCTGAGGTTGCTGCTTGTTTTTATCACTGCCAGGTCCTTGACTGCTACATTGACTGAGTGCTTCCTGAATACAAGTATGCTTTTCCTTGGTAAATGTTGTGCTGGTGCATCTGTGACTGCCTGCTTTTCCCTTATTGGCACTCTTTCAGCTACCTGATGTCTCTTTGACACATGATTGGGGCTTTTGGCCCAGCTTGTAGCAGGCTATTGAGGAAGGCGTGGATTTTTGGCTGTTGCATCCTTGTTTTTCTGCCTTTGCTAGTTTCTGCTATTCTTGAGTTACTTTCTTAGCATACCATTGCTGGCCCAAAAACTGTTTGCTTGTTTGAATCCATGATAATGCTCATGGAGCAAGTCAATCACATTCAGCTTGGCCATGAGCTCCTGGTGATTCTATAGTATGCAGGCCATAAGGTATTGGTGGCTATACTTTTAATGGTCTCTTGAATATCAGTCCACTCTTAATCAGTGCACTTGATGGCTTCACAAATCTTCAATGTCTTTTGATTTTTAGGCTTTGGTATAAACACTACATTCTTTCCTTCCCATGCTTTAATAGGTTTTTTGGTGGACTTTATCTTTGAGCACCAATGTTGTGTTACAAAGACTGTTCAGTGTTTCTCTGCTGCTACATTGGGAAATGGCTTAATTTTTGGCAGTGACATTCAGCAACCTGAGTTCCTTTTTTGCAGCAAGGATACTGCATTCTCCACCTGGGATTTTGATTGCTCTGCAACATTAAATCCACTCATTCTGTTTTTGGACTTTTTTATGATTTCTCTGGGCCATTACATCTATCCTATTGGCCACTGCATCTAATTGCCTCAGTTGTACCTTGCCATGAGCTGACAGCATACTTGCTTATATGGGTTGTGGAGATGTTGTGACAGTCACTTGCTGGTCTTTAACTGAGGGTACTGCGTTTGCTTCATTCTCATCTGCCTCAGTATAATGGTCAGCTTGTGGCTCTGCAGAGATTCCCAATTGCCTACTTGCCTGAGAGCCTAAGGAGTCCATATCATTCCCTGCAGTAGGCACACTGTCCACAGGGCCTATTTTGGTTGTAACCTTGCTTGTTGCGCAGAATGTCAATGCAAGCTGTTGTCCAACCATTCTTCTGCTGCTGTTAGTGGTGGGGTTTGGTTGGGAACCAGAAAATTTGCTTTATTTTTTGGTGGCAAAAATATAGAAGTAAGTCAAACCAAAGGGAAACAGTGTTTCATATATGTGTAAATGTAATGCCACAACATTTTTAAAATGCTTACTATGACAGGTCATCACTGAAATGTATATTCATATAGGTGCAATGTCTCAAATACAAAATTATCTTAGATTTATATGAGTTTTGACAGAAAAGTGATATAATAGCATTATGTCATTGAGTGTCAAGCTGTTTACCCCATGGAAAAGAGTACCTTGATTCAATGATTTAAGAGAAGAGAAAAAAGAAAATGTGGCTATTGCAGCAAGCCTCTGAGCCATTAAGCACTCACACAGCATTGGAAGTAGTACAAGGATTACAGCCAGTGTTTTGCCACACAAGTCATATTTGACCATTCACCAGTCAGTACTGTACCAACAAAATCTTGCCAACCACTTGATACTTCTATATTGGCATCTGGCCATCATTGTTGCCTTGCATAAACTGAGTCATGAGAGTTTGTAATGCCTTTGGGCTCACCCTAACCTTGTTAATATGGCATGCAGAGAGATAGCTCTGAAGAAGCAGGCTCACTGAGGGATTGTGAGCCTATCTCCCCTAACAACAGTAATCCGCATGAGTCCAGCAATATCCCATTATACAATGAGACAACACCTGTGGAAAAAAATGCCAAGGATACTTTATGGAAACAAGTGAGCCCAGTGATCCATCTATTGGTGAATGATGTTATGTTGTGGCTGGAGAAGTGATGCTTTTCCACTAATATCAGTGATGGGGGCTTTGAGGATTTACTACTACTTCTTGCAAATCATCTAGGGATGCAGCTTACCATGTACATGGTACAAATGGACACCTGTCATGTGGCTGGCAACTGGTTTAAGTGCAAAACCATCATGCTGCTGTAAACATACAACCCAGAGACCATCCCAATGCCAGCCTGTATTAACAGTTGCATGGCTTTTACCTTAGAAAATGCCACCATTGCAAGGTGTCCAACTTGTCAGTGTTACAAGTCTTGGTATAAGAGTTGTAGAGGAATAGAGAGTTTAGCTAGTATTGTAATCACTAAAACTTGAACTGATTTTTATTGAGGATCCAGCAGCTCCTTATATACATTTTGCCTGATCAATTACTGACTAATTGTATTTCCTAATGTAGGTTGTGGCTGATGACTCATTTGATTGCATCATCATCACCTAATAAAATCCTACTTAATATATCTATTTCTGTCTGATAAGGATCTGCTGATTGATTTGCTGACTAATGCTACTGATTTGATAGATATTACTAATATACTGATAACCCAAACATTTACTAATTGATTTGACTAAAAACTGATCTAACTTAAACATTCAAGCGGCAGATCATAACATTCTCCCCTACTAAAGGTGAGAGGGTTCTCCTGAATCTCTTTTCTTGTGATAACAATATCTTGATGGTTCAGTATTATCAGCAAGTCTTGCAAGCTTGAGTCTGTCCCTATGCACTAAGTGTTCCCGGATATTGCCTTGTTTGGCCACCAGTTGGTAAGTTGCAAATGGACATTCTCTGATGATACTGAATGGTCCTGTCCATTGTGGCTCAAACTTCTTCCAAGTGTTGTTTCTTAGCAATACCAAGCTCCCAACTGTCAATGCTTCTGGTGCTATAGTCTTATCAAATCTCTGCTTCATCTTTTCTGCACTTTGAGATACTCTGGTCTGTGCCTTTTGACATCTTTGTTTCAGTTGCTGGTGTCTACTTGGCTGACTGAGTTCATTGTCTAAGGTGTCTGTAAGCTTTGGTTGTGTGAGATCTCCTGGAATCCTTGGTTCACATCCATACACTAAGTAAAATGGTGATTGCTAAGTGGTGTTGTGTACTCTGACTCTGCATGTAAAGAGTGCTTAGTCTATACACTCATCCCATCTACTGACAACTCCATTTGCATACTTGGCCAGCATTTTTCCAAATAATCCATTAAACTGCTCAGTGACTCCATTAGTTCTGGGGTGATATGCCAAGGTTTTCAAGTGTCTGATCTGCTGCATTTCCAGGTAAGCCTCTAATGTCTTTGCCATAAAGTTTAATCCTCTGACAGATAAGATCTCCACAGGGCATCCAAACTTCATCAGGATCTAATGGTAAATGAAACTTGCAACTTCTTGTTCACTGGCTATTGGTACAGCTTTAGCAACTGGCCATTTAGTGGCATGGTAAATTGCTACTAGGATCCAATGGTTGCATCTCCTGGTAGTTGGCAGTCTTCCAATAAAGTCAATTCCCCATCTTTCAAATGGACTTACAGGCTCCAAGGGAAGGAGTTTGGCAATTCTCTGTGATTGGCTTTGGTTGATTTGGCAATATGGGCATGTTTTCACTAGCTTCTCAATGTCTTGTTTCATTCTGGGCCACCATGCTCTGGCTTTCACAAGGCTATAGGTTCCTTCAATCCCAAGATGTCCATATCCATTGTGTAGCTTATGTATTAAGTCCAGGCAAGCAACATAAGGACAATAGGCAATAGGGCTTCCATCAACAATTTGGTAGAGTGTTTCATCCGGTACAACAAATTTGCTGGCTTCATCCTGCATTATTTTCCTTATCTCTTCATCCACCTCATTAGGAATGGCTTGGTCCTCAAAGTACTTTGGTGATAGACTAGGCCAATCTGATTCATGCACCAAGTTGAGTTGTGCAACTTGATCTAATCTTGATAAGGCATCTGCAACCATGCTGTTTTTTCTAGGGCAGTAGACAATCTCCAGGTCCAATTGCTGAATATATTCACTCCATCTTGTCATTCTTCTAGAGAGTACCTTCTGAGTAAATATATACTTGAGGGAGGCATGATCAGTCTTCACAGTGCATTTGACTCCTTCAATATAGCATCTCCATGTCTTCAAACAGTGTATTATAGCAAGCATCTCCTTCTCATGGACTGGATAGTTATGCTCTGCTGAGTTCAGTTTCTTGGATTCAAAGGCAACTTGGTAGTCCTTTCCCATGTGTTCTTAGCTCAGCACTCCACCAATTGCATAATCTGAAGCATCTGTGCACAGAGTGAACTCTTTTCTGAAGTCTGGTATTCTTAAGCTTATCAGCCTAGCAAGTTCATTCTTGAGCATCTGGAAGGCAGTCTCACAAGCTATGTCCCACTTGTAGGTATTTTCTTTCTTGAGTATATCAGTTAAAGGGGCTGCAATACTTGCAAACAATTTGACAAATCTCCAATAATAGGAAACCATTGCAAGGAATGATCTGAGCTCTGATATGCTATGGTGCTGCTTCAGATTCTTGATAACTTCCACCTTCTTGGGGTCTAAGGTTACTCCTGTGCTAGTCACTATGTGTCCCAGATATTCAATGTGTTCCTTGAAGAATTCACACTCGGGTAGCTTGCCATAAAGCTTGTTCTCTCTTAGCTTCTTCAAGACCTTTTCAATGTGCACCACGTGATCCTCTTCTGTCTTGCTGTATATCAATATGTCATCCAGGTAGATTATCACAAACCTGTCTAAATACTCCTGAAAGACAGTCTGCATCAGGGTCATGAATGTTGGAGGGGCATTAGTGAGGCCAAAACTCATGACTAAGCACTCGTAATGTCCATATCTGGTCCTGAATGCTGTCGTAGGGATATATTCTGGTTTCACCCTAGTCTGGTTGTATCCTGACATGAGGTCAATCTTGCTGAAAATAGTGGCTCCATTAAGTTGGTCCAAAAGCTCATCAATCCAATGTATGGGGTACTTATTCTTGACGGTAACTGAGTTCAGGGCTCTGTAGTCAAAGCACATCCTAAGTGTTCCATCCTTCTTTTTCACAAAAAGCACTGGTGCTCCCCAGGGTGACTTGCTGGGCCTGATGTATCCTTGCTCCAATAGCTGATCTATTTGTCACTTCATTTCCTCCAATTCCAATGGACTCATTCTGTAAGGGTGTCTTGCTTACTGGAGGGCTATCTCCTGTGTCAATGGCATGATCCACATCTCTGACTGGTAGTAGGCTTACAAGCTCATCC